>BQNB010005399.1:0-102367 GCA_026074375.1 Tanacetum coccineum | reverse complement strand
TGTACTGGCAGTACTAACTCCATTAGTACTGTTAGTTATACCTTGGCAGTATTAACTCTTGTGAAGATTTATTCCTAACAGTACAAAGTACAAATTGTTTTATAGTAGGCGATTTATACAGGAAAAAAACCTTGGGCGATTTATACAAGCAAATGCTTAGGAGATTTATACAGAAAGTGCTAGGCGATTTATACAGCTGAAAAGTCAGGCGATTTATACCCAATCAAAGCTAGGCGATTTATACCGAATTAATGCTAGGCGATTTATACCAAATTAATGCTAAGCGATTTATACCGAATTAATGCTAGGCGATTTATACCTACTTAAAGCTAGGCGATTTATACTAGTGACCTAGGCGATTTATACACAATTTTTTTACCATTTTTGGTAATTGAGTCAAATGAAGATTATGATCAGGCAATTCAGACTATCCTTATAGGTCTTCCAAAAGACATCTATGCTGCAGTAGACAGTTGTCAGACAGTTAAGGAGATTTGGTTACGTGTTGATTAGATGATGAAAGGTGCTACCAATGGAGCTCAGGAGAAGAAGGCTAAACTATTTAATGAATGGGAAAAGTTCAAATCTACTGAAGGAGAATCAATTGAATCGTACTATCATCACTTCTCGAAGTTAATGAATGATTTCTCTAGAGGAAAACATTTTCCAGAAAAGATTGCCAGCAATCTTAAGTTCTTAAGCAATCTCCAGCTGGAATGGAATCGATCCATCACTGTTGTTCATCAAGCAAAGAATCTGTACGAAGTGGACTACACTCTGCTGTATGATTTCTTGAAATTCAATCAAGCGAAAGTAAATGAAATCAGAGCAGAAAGACTTGCAAAAGCACATGATCCCTTAGCACTAATGGCACACTCACAAATCCCGTACAACTATCCAGTGTTTCACCAAGATCACCCATTACAGATTACCTACATGCAACATCAACCACCCAACAATAACTATAACCCACAACTATCATTCAACTAGAACTACATGCAACAACCAATGCCAAATCCCTAAGACATTTTAGATCCCACAACTGCAATGAATATGGCACTTGTTTTAATGGCTAAAGCATTCAAACTCAACTATTCTACACCAACCAACAAAAATCAGAGAATTTCATCAAACCCACACAACAGGCAGATTGCACAGCCGGGTATGAATATGGGACAAGATAGACAAATACAGATGATTAGAGGTCATGGTGGGAATCAGGTTGGACAGTATGCTAGGCAGATTGCGAGGAATCAGAATAGATATAATGCGGTACAAAATGTTAAGAATCAAGTTGTTCAAAATGCAGTTCAGAATCCAAGAGTTCAGAATGTTGGGAATCAGAATGGGCTTATTGTTGTTCTAGTGATTGCTCCTCCGATTGCTAATCAAAATGCAAATCAGAATGGGAATGGTAATGTTGTAGCAGCACGGGATGAGGGTAATTCAAATGAGAATAATGGGAATCAGATAAGGTGTTACTACTATAGAGGGTTGGGTCATTATGCTAGGAACTGCACAATCATACCAACAAGAAGGGATGCTGCTTATCTTCAGACTCAGTTGCTCATTGCTCAAAAGGAAGAGGCAGGAATCCAACTATAAGCTAAATAGTTAGACTTAATAGCTGCTGCAGGGGATATTGATGAGATTGAGGACGTCAATGCAAACAATGTGTTAATGGCTAATTTTAGCAAGCATCGACATCGGGTATTCAGATTGGCAAAGCTCCCATCTATGATTCAGATGGTACATCTGAGGTACCTGATTCTTACAATTGTTATGATAATGAGATATGTAATATGTTTACTCAGGAAGAGCAGTATACTAAGCTACTTGAGCCCATTTCAGAACTACACCAAGTTCAACAGAATGACAGTAATGTTATCCCTGATAATTCTAGTACGAAACAAAGTGGGGAAACAGTAGATCAAAATCCTAGTACTGCTAAGGAAATACGTGCTCATTTTGAATCATTATATAACAATTTAGCCACTGAAGTTGAAAGAGTCAACATGGTCAATCGCAAAATGCGTGAAACCAATGTTGATTTGACCACTAAGCTTGCTAGATATAAGAGTCAAGAAAAATGTTTTGAAATCAATCAAGAAAAATATGACACACTTGAAAGGGGTTATCAAAAGTCCGTTTATCAAGAACAATGTGTTACTAAAAGGATAAATGCTTTACAGTTTTGCTAAACAAATAACGACTTTGAATGAGGACATTGCAACTATAAATAACCAACTTTCAAAAGAAAAATCAACTGTTTCTAACCTTTAACAAGGGAATAAACAATTGAAGTCTGATTTTAAATGAAGACGAACTTCTTGATAAACAAATTGAACTTGAGGAAAAGATAATGGAATTAGATAACATTTTGGTAAAACAGGGTAAATCGATTCAAACGATGCACATGCTTAAAGCTAAGCCAGACTCATTTTAACATACTAAACAGAAAATGGATTTAGGTTATCCAAATCCTCATTATCTTAAGCAAGCTCAGTAAAAACAACAAAGTCTGTATAATGGTAGAGTATTATTAGAAAAGCACGATCCTCCTGTTGTGTGTGATTCATAGGAAACACTGCAACTTGCTCAAGAGAGTCGTTTAAAAATGAAACAATTAAACAAAGAAATAAAACTGACAAATTATGCAAAAATTAATAAACTTTCTGAGGTTTTGTTTTCTCAAAAGGCCAAGTCACATAAACAAATGTATTTTTAAAATACTTCTAAAATGGCCAATGTTTCAAAATCATTTTCAATATCTGATGAGGAATCTTTGGATAATACTCTAAGTATTGCCCAAAAATTCCTAAATGAGGTAAAAGACACTCTCGTGACACTTCAACATGTTGTTAAACATAAAACAAATGGAAACATTACAAATCTGTCATCCTCAACTCATCAATAGATTCACAAGATTTTCAAAGACGTAATTGTTCCTATTGTTAACCAAGTTGACGCCAGGGTACTAAATTTTGAAAACACTTTATGAAAGAAGCAACCAAATTTGTTCGAGACTTCAAATCTCTTGCAAAGGAAGCTGACGATTCTCTTGATAAGATAAAGGTTTTGGAAATCGAAAACGATCTTGAGAACAGTTGTCAGTCAAGATATTATGTCTATTGTGCAAAATAATTTTGTTGTAGATACATCCAATCTCCAAACTGAGCTAGATCGTACGAAAGAAAACTTGAATCTTGCATTATCAAAAAGGTAAAAGAATATGCTACTCTTTGGAATGATTGGAATAAAAAATGTGAGGAATGCAAATATGATAAAAATTCGTATGATAAATCCCATAATGACATGCAAAATCAAATCGAACGGTTGCAAGCTCAATTGGGAGATCTCAAGGGTAAGAGTAGTAATACTCAGTGTGCATCAAATACCCTTGACCATTTGTCTCAGAAACTGGAAGATAAGAACGTGTCCTTAGAGTTTCAAGTTAAGAATTATGCAAAAGAAAATGCTTATCTTAAGACCACTTATAAGAATCTTTTTGACTCTATCAATGTGACACGGGCTCAAACAAAAGGAATAACTGACTCTTTGCAAAACAAATTAAATGATATGATTTATGAAAATACAATGTTAAGAGCCTAGTTATCTGATAAGGTTTCTGTACAAAAGAACACAACCAAATGTACGAGTGTGAACACTCAGTTTTCAAAGCAATCAATCTTGGGAAAACCACCTTCTTATTCTCAACCAAAACTTTATTCTGTAGCTCATTTTCCAAAATCTATGGTTTCTCTCAAGGGTGATGAGACAAATGATTTGCTTAAGGCAGTCACCTCAAACTCGGTACCCATCACAAAAGAATCATCTGTTGTGAAAAATGACAAAGTGATTGCCCTAAGATTGTTTAAGATTAATCCTTTTAAGATTTCTAGGGAAGAAAAGCCTATGCTTAACAAACCTCTTAGAGCAAGCGTTAGGACAAAACTAATCACTGTCTCTTAACCAAGTGTCATTCATAAGAAAACTGTGAATTCTAATTCAAATGGTTCATCTTCTACAGGAGTAGACAACACTGCTAAGACCAGAAGACCACAGCCTAGGAGCAATACAAAGAATGATAGGGTCCCCTCTGCGTCTAAAAGTAGTGGCATGAAGAATAAAGAAGTTGATGTAGAAGAACACCATAGGAATTTACTACTTTCTAAGAATAAAAGACATATTTCATCTGAATGTAATAACATTAAGCTTGCTATTCGGAATGATAAATCTAAATTTTTTTGTAGTATGTGTAAGCAATGTTTAATTACTGCTACTCATGATGTTTGTATGCTTAATTATATTAATGACATGAATTCTCGTGATACTAAACAAAGTGATAATGTTTCAAATATTGAAAATCAAAAGAAATAAAAGCCAAAGGTTAAGAAACCTAAGAAAGTAGGCTCAAAAGAAAGACTTGCTTTACCTACACCTAGTGAACCTAGTATTTGCCGTAAGTGGTCACCAATTGGAATAATTTTTAACTCTAATGGCAAAATAATAAAGTCCAGGGTCTCTAAGTGTCAATCCGACAATTCTAATGGTGATAATGCATATACTTCTAACCCTCAGGAACCTATTAGCAAAAGATTTCCAAATTCTACCTCTTTTCTTAGCAGGTTGTCCAAATTTGTTTATGGTGCATCGACTCAGGTTGTTCCAAGCATATGACAGGAAATTTAAAGCTTCTTATTAATTTTGTTTGGAAGTTTATGGGAACTGTTTGATTCGGGAATGATCATATTGCTGCAATTCTGGGTCACAACGATCTTTAATGGGGAAATATGTTGATTATAAGGGTGTATTTCATTGAGGGCTTAGGGCACAACCTATTCTCGGTTGGTCAGTTTTGTGATTCAGATTTAGAGGTCGCTTTCTGAAGGAATACTTGCTATGTTCGAAATCTTGAAGGAGTTGATTTGTTGAAAGGAAACCATACAACAAACCTTTACACTATCAATCTTCATGAAATGGCCTCTGTATCTCCAATTTGCCTTATGGCTCGTGCTACTTCTACCAAATCTTGGTTATGACATCAACGATTATCCCACCTCAATTTTGACACCATAAATGACCTTGCCAAAAATGATCTTGTCACTACTCTTCCAAAGTTCTAATACCATAAAGAAAACCTTTGTCCTTCATGTGAGTAAGGAAAATCAAAAAGGCTTCTCACCCACCTAAACATGGTCTAAATTCTAAGCAAAGGTTACACCTTCTCCATATGGATTTATGTGGTTCGATGAGAGTCGAAAGCATAAATGGAAAGCGATATGTTCTGGTGATAGTGTATGATTACTCTCATTATACTTGGGTACACTTTCTCAGATCAAAAGAAGAAGCACCAAAAGTGATTAAAACCTTTCTGAAGAAAATTACTGTTCTTCTGCTAGCTCTAGTCATCATTGTAAGAACCGACAGCGACATAGAATTCAAGAATCAATTGCTTCAAGAATACTTCAAATGTGTTAGCATCTCTCACCAAGCCCTGGTTGTCAGGACACCTCAACAAAATGGAGTTGTTGAATGCAAAAATCATACGTTAGTAGAGGCTGCTAGAACAATGTTGATGTTTTGTGTGCTTTGTTATTCTTATAGGCTGAGGCAATTTCTACTGTATGCTACACTCAAAACCACCCTATAATTCACTTTCGATTTGACAAAACACCATACGAGCTTATTAATGGGAGAAAACTAGATATCTCCTTTCTACATGTATTCAAGGTTGCTACCCTAAGAATGATCGAGAAGATCTTGAAAAGCTTGATGCAAAAGGTGATATTAGATTTTTCATTGGCTACTCTGCAAACTCCTGTGCTTACAGAGTATACAACCGAAGGACAAAGAAGATCATGGAGATGATGAACGTCACTTTCGATGAGCTTTTAGCAATGTATTTTGAACAATACAGTTCAAAACCTGGGCTTCAAGGCATGGCTTCTGGATAAATTAGTTTAGGACTCGATCTTACTTATGCTTTGTCAACAATAACATCTCCAAAACCAACTGAACATGATTTGGATTTACTATTTGAAGCTATGTATGATGATTATATTGGTGGTCAACCATCAGCTGCAACAAGAACTTCTCCTGCTGCTCAAGCACATCAAGTTCTTCAGAGTCCAACGACAACTACAACAACAGCAGACACCGCATTGACTCCAACTAATTCATCTTCTCAAGCGGCAGATATTCCAAACTCTTCACAAGATGTTGATGAGCTAGAAACACGACCAAAAAATTCTTAGCAACAAGATGATCAAGATCCACTTTAACCTGAAACTGCTGCTGATAATGTTTCAAATTCTATGCTCGATGGAAATACGTTGGTAAATCGTTTTGCTACTTCGTCCACAGATTCTGCTAAATCATCTTCTCATTATGTGGATCCATCAAACATGCATACCTTCTATCAACCATGCCCTCATGAATATCAGTGGACTAAGGATCACCCTCTGGAACAAGTGATAGGAGAACCCTCACGACCAGTTTTGACAAGAAATCTGTTGATCACATTCTGAACAGATCTTTAACTCCTTAGCTGATATAAGGTTTAGTTGTATTGGATAAATCCAAGACAACTATGGTAGAAACTTTGATTGGATATAAGGTTCATGTTGAAGATTAAAAAATCATTGATAATCTTCTAGGACCGTTTAAGCCATCTTTGATATAATAACATTGAACATGGAATAATGCATAGCGGAAATAGCATAACGAACAAAGTTATTCAACAAGGTTTTACCAAACATTCCAAGCCTTAATATTATTTGATCAGAACAATACGGTTACATCAATGAGCTGTAACAGGAATCAAGTTACCTTGACCTTGAGGCTAAACCTAACATATGGCGTCTACATCTCTACGCCTGGACACACACACACTTTTCTTGGTGTTTACATCTTTGACACATAGAAAACTATATCTAGGGATCTATAGTAGAGTCCATCTAGATTTACAAGGGAAAACATAATTGTATAAGGAAACTAAATCTTTTAATTCTTTAATAAACTTCATCTTTATCTTCATGAATCATATCTTTTGGAATCTTTTATCTTTTGTAGAATATCCTCCACTAGCTTGTAGAATTTCATAATTGTCATTTAAGTCCCTCTTGTTTTCTTTTCATTCATTATTTTGTCTTATCAACTCAAAATATATTTCCCAACAATCTTCCCCTAGTTGATAATGACAAAACCAAATAAGCACAAACTTCCCCTGAAGTTAATATATGAATGAAACATACTTCCCCTTAATCCATGCAATTCCACCAAGGATCTGTAAGTTGCACATCTTCTTTGTAAATCTTCTTCCCCTTTTTGTCATAATCAAATAGGGGACTAAAGTATGCAACTTTGATTTCGACAACCACAAACCATTATCACACTTCTAATCCAGCCTTCCATCAACTCAAATTACCCTCCATGACGCGCCTTAAGATAAATGAACTTGAGCAGTAGAAACTTAAACTAGCAGTAGTAATAATAACTAGCAGTAGTAAAAACCTTCACCTCGATGTAGCATATAAATGGTTAAACATTTTAACATTAAGCTTCCCCTGAAACCCATATGTTAACCATTTCTTGAATCTTCAATTCTGTAGATTACTGATGAGAAAATAAGTTATACGGAACTTTGAAGTGAAGTAGAATAACCCAAAACTTGTGTCTTAATCTTGTACTTATCTATTGACTTCAAAAGTTATACCCAAAACCAATGTATAAGGAGATCGCAATCTCTTGACAATTATCCTCATCTTCTATGAGACACATAACCAAAGTGATAGCAAATGTGAGCATTGAGCACCATAAGTTAGATCGCACACCTTTGCTAGATTTGTCAAGTCTTCGTCACATCGTTTCTAAGCACAAACAAGTTACCTCCAAATGTTGTAAGCCATTTGAGATATGATAAGAACACAAACCTAAAAAACTCCACTTCAACTTCAAATAGGTGATAAACAATCTTCTTCGTAACCAATTAATCCAATAAATACGAGCCATTAAACTGTTAAGAATATGTAAACCAAATCCAAAAATCTTCTGTTTGCCCAAGAATCATATGAACAAATTAATAAATAACTTGTGTGTGTGTGTTATCTGACTTATTCAAAGTCCGTCAAAAACCAAACTTGTTCCAATTTCCAAAACCAAAAATCAAAAAGTTTAAACTGCTTGTGTTGTCATATATATCTCATACGTGTGTGCTGTCCGATATCTGTCGATACTAGCAGTACTTACATAAAGCTAGCAGTATTAATCTTTTAAACCTAATGCTAGCAGTTGTAACTACTTCTAGCAGTATTAACTTGTAATCAAACAAACTAGGAGTACTATCCCAAAAACAAAAGCAGTATTAACTTATATACCTTGGCAGCACTAATAAATATCCCAATCATAACAACATTCATGGCCCATTCCAAAAATATAGAAATTTGTCTAGGCCTAGTGCCATCCAACCTGCTTCAACCACGTTCAAAAAGGAAAACATAATATAATCCCTATAAGTTAGGGTTTCCATTTTGCATCATAAAATATACTCTTCCCATAAAAACTGTTGTATCACGTTCAATCTTAAACTGCTGTTTATTCTTCTTGTTCAAGAATTAAAGACAACCTGCTGCTACATCAAATAACCAAACATCAAAGCAAAAACCATTCTCTAGTACACTCATCAACATCAGAACTGTACTTTAGAGTCAACACTAACAGATCTAAACGACCCAGATCATGATAGCAGCTGTAAACATTCTTTCACATGTCTTGACAGCACTTGGATCTTTTCATTAACAACAGTAACAAGCCTTGTATCTTTGAAGTGGCATCATAAAGATACAACAATCAATAGTAAGATCCTTGTTGTTAAACTCCAAACTGTTCTAATCCTTCCCCTTGAGCGAGCAGTAGTTAAAACATGAAGAGCAATACTAACTCATAGCAGTACTAACTAGTCTGTCACTAATTCTGTTTACTACTTCCTCCCATACATTTTGTGACAGTATTAACACGAATCCAAACAGCTACATCGTGTTATGAAGAATACCATTAGGGTTTTGTAAACCCCAAAGCTTGTACCTTCTTGTGCTCTATCTGTCTCTTGTATACACCTTACAGCTATAAACTGCTTACAAGAAAACGATTACCAAGAAACCTTACTGCTTCTTGCATCCTTCTATAACAAACATTATTAGGGTTTTGGTAACCACTAAAGCTTGTAACATTAAACAGTTTGGAGTCTTCTTGTGCACTAACTCATACTTGCATAAATTTTCACAAACATGAACCAACCTGTACGCCTTGTCTTCATTAAAGTAGGGTTTCGTTTGTTACAAACTTTGATTGGGAATATCACAAACTATGCGGAAACTAGGTTGTGATACTAAGAAGAATAATAACAATTAACCAAACGTTGCAGCTTCAATATATTAATACGATCACTCTTAATAGTGATAGAGTTTACAACCTTGAAGCTATAACTAGCTATGAGTAAAACGTGTATATGATGATTGTGTAGAGATTTATGTCTTTTATCTACACCCTAGGACCTCCTTTTATAGTCTAAGGAGTCCTATTAGGTTACAACACATTTAATACTTTCCTATGTATTCTACATTAATACATTTTAATTCTTTCCTAATAAACCTTGTAACCTCCTCATCATATTTAACACTTATTAATGTTTTCCATAAGTATAAGGAAACTAAATCATTTAAATATCAATCATGATCTTCATATCTTTGATCATATCTTCTTCAATCTTTCATCTTTTGTAGAATCTTCATTATTTTGATTTAGTTTCTCTTGTTTCATTTAATTCAAACAGCATCAAGGAATCTTTAATTCCCAACAATCCTCCCCTAAACTTGATATTCATCTTGTGAATCATCAAGTTTCTTGAATGAAAGATTCTCAACAATCCTCCCTTAAACTTGATATTCATCTTGTTAATCATCAAGTTTCTTGAATTTAAGCTTCTTGATCACCAGGATGATGTATCCAAACACTTCTTCACTTGTAATTGCTGTTTGAAATGTGTTGTTCTTGTTTCTAGTATCATTTGAAGTCTCATCAATGAAGGTAACCTCTACATCTGCATCATTGATATTCCCTTTTTGTATAAATATAAATATAAATAAATATATAAATATAAATACGTAAGGATAAAAATCAATAGTAAGTATTCCAAGAGGCTTTTAAAAGATTCGCTTTTATCCAAAGCACAATCCCTTAAAACCTACCCGAAGTCGTAATCCCGTCGAGGTGCAAATTGAAAATCGAAGACGTTTGTGATCGCACGTTTGAATGGGATTAAGAAGATTTTTGGTTTTGGAAACTAATTCTATAATTAAAATGCAAAAACGAATAAGGAAAAACTAAAAACGAAAGCTAAAAGTGATTAAAAGCTAAAAAAAACGAGAACCGAGACCTAAACCCGTTCTTTAAAAAACGAAATTTTGAAAATTTAACCCTACGGATGCAAAATTAATTTTCCTAAGTGCAAAACGATAAAAGAAAATTTTGAAAAAAAGAATTATATTTTTTTGACTTTTTAATATTTTTTATGAATTAAAAACTGATTTAATGAAAATTAATTATTAAAAATACTAAACTAAATTAATAAAATCTGGAAAAATGCAGATTATTAATTTAAACTATTTAAAACCTAGGAAAAATAAGAAAGTAGAAAAAGCAAGTCAAATAAGCAGTCAAAATAAGCCAATAAGGGCTGGTGGCTTAATGGGAGAAGAAGCCTTATATAATAAATGGTGCACACTCTAACCAGATAGCCCTACTGGAGCCGCTGGTTAGTGTGTGTTTGTTTGGGACGTTTGTGTGTAAAAAGGGAGGTCACAAGGTCGAACCTTGTGGCTTCCCTTTAAAAAAAAAACTTTTTTTTACACTTGTAAAACTAGGAAAAATAAGCAATATTAAAAAAGACAACTTTTTTGTAACTAAAGAATAAGCACAAAATAAGGGGAATAAGCTGACA
Organism: Tanacetum coccineum; assembly: GCA_026074375.1. Lineage (NCBI taxonomy): Eukaryota > Viridiplantae > Streptophyta > Magnoliopsida > Asterales > Asteraceae > Tanacetum > Tanacetum coccineum. The sequence continues at coordinate 91,368 of BQNB010005399.1, read as the reverse complement.
GTTTGAGGTTTTAACACAAAGGACTAAAGTGGTAATCTGTTAAGCACAATTTAAAACGAATAAGAAAATGTACATGAGAAATAAGCAAAGACAGATTGATTCCTATAACTAATAAGCAAATGTAAATAAAAATATGCTCAAAAGAAACAGACAGATAAGCAAAATTAACAAATAAGCTATTGGGCAAAAACAAGTAAACCAACAGCCTAAGGGCACTATTTAGGGCTTATTTTTTTAAGCACCTAGAGTGAACTTTGGCGCTTAAGGCTTATAGGGGCTTAAAGGTCAGCCAAGGGGCTTTTTAAAAAAGCAAAGAAAAGAAAATTTAAGATAAAAATAAGCTATGAAAAAGGGCTGAGAAAAGGGATGTTTACAAGGACTTCACTTTTTGCAAAGACAAAAGCCTTATAAATAAGCTGAAAAATAAGCTTCAAATGAAAATCTAAGTTAAAACAGATGGATACTAGCTAGAAAAGAGCTTATGCTAAAAACTGTGAAAGCTAAAAACAACTTTAAAGGTCTGATAAAAGGCTTTGAAAAAGGGTAGTTTTTACACTAAAAGATACTTAAGAAAAATCTTGACAGATTTAAGTCAAACACAAGAAAACTAAAAACACTTGAACATATGAATTTGATACTATAAAATAACACCAAAACTCTTCTTAAAAGCTGATTTAAAAGCTTCAATCAAACAAGCAATTTGATGCTATTCTGTCACCACAGAATCAAATAACCTTTTTGGAGAAACCTTAGAAACAGACTTAGACCTTGAAACCTTTTGAAAACAGATAAAACCTACTAAAAAGGACTAATACAAGATTGCAAAATGACCAAATCAGTTTTTATACCAAGTTTACCCACTTTGGCACCTTGTGCCAAACACCCCTTTAAAGTTTTTAAAACAAATTTTAAACTGATTTTCAAAGATTTAAGCCAAGAAACTTAAAAACAGATAGTTACAAAGCATCATTAAGTACAAACAAACAAAATTCATTAACAAATAAGCACTAAATTAAGCAAAAGATAAATAAGCAGTTTATGGCATATAATGACAGTTTAAAAGCAAAAACTTAAACAAATGATAACAAAGCACAAATAAAGACAAATAAGCAATAAAAGAACATAAATAAGCAGGATAAGTAACAATAAGCACAAAATAAACAAATGAATAGTAAAAATAAGCAAAATTTTAAAAAGGAAACTTACAAAGGTCCTATGCTTATGGCTACGAAATAAGCTTTCAAAAAGCTTAAAAACAAACCTAGATGCTTACCATAAGCTCTAAACCAATGGCCATCCCTTATAAACCATGCTCCAATGCTTGACAGATTTTTGGTATTTTTTAGATTTTTTGAATTTTTTTGACAGAAAATGAAAACCACTTTAATATAAGTTTGTAATGACTCAAAAACTTATATTAAGGCTTAAAAACAAGTATTTAAATACATGAAAGCTAAAATGACAAGTATTAAAGAAAAGCTTGTAAATGACATTAATTTAAAATGCAAGTAATTTAAATGACAAGAAAGATAAATGACAATATATTAAAAAAACTAATCGTTCGGGCTATCATAATTAAGAGGTCATGTAGGAAGGGTATGAGGAGCAGGACACTTTAACTTCGAAATCCAACAACTCGGTCGTATACGGCCACCCCGAAGATGATCTCATTATGAACACCCATAGTAATATAGGCACTTTGATTAATACCACATATAGGTCTATATAGTTCAATCACACATCTAATAGTTTTGGTAAAAATTTGTATAATAAGTAAAACACGTTTATAATTGCCTCATTTAGTACAAAACGACATAACTTTCGCGTTATAAATAAGCCCGTATTTTGACGTTTCCTTGTGCCCACAATAAGGGTGCTTTCGTATTAAGACAAGTTATCAATATTTGACATTTTCAAAATTTGGAACTTACTGGTTAATAGTAATTTTTACTGTTCACAACAGACCCTAAGTTTATTTTTATCGTTTTAGTTGTCGAAAACTCGTAAATGTCGTATCTTATTCGTTATTGCTTCGTTTTTATCGATTCTTTCGAGCACGTCTTCGTTTTTAAAAGCTCTATGATGTTTTCATAAATAAAAGTCCCTGATGAATAGTAGCTTTTTATAAAACTTATTTTATAAAACCCGGTATTAACGTAAACTTGAAAACGTTCGAATCCTTATCGTTATAAATCGGTTTTTCGAGTTTCTTATCATTTTAGAATCGTCATGAGGTGTATTATATTTATAACATGTAAAACCTATTGTCTAAAACACGAATTAAAACAGCCCACAATTGCCTTTAATCTTACATGAAATCATAAACTTTCTTTAACAAACTTTTAATCACTAGTTTTATCTTAAACATTGTCCCCTTAAACCAACATGTCAACGTACTAAAATCTCATTATTTCCCTGATATACAATCACATATCATATGTAAAAGTGTTAAAAATCATAATCATAAGTAAGTTATCCATTTTTATTATGTTTTTTTTTTTTTTTTTTTTTTAAATTAAGTTTAGACATGTTAACAACCTACAAATGGCGATTTTAGTTAGCGTAGAACATGTAAACACATAAAAATACATAAAGTAAAGTACATCAAGGTTTAGGTAACTTTCCTTAATATGATGACCAAAAAAATCCAAACCCTTGTTTAGATTAATATACCCCTAGCTTTTCACACTAAGAAAACCCTAATCCACGATGAAACCCTAATCCTTTCCTTTTCTCCTTGTAAAGGCTTAACCAAGCCATTAAAACACCTTGAGGTACCTTAGATATGATGTTTGATCACTTTAATATGTGGTAAATAAAATTGTATGGATTGGGTGTGTATGTTGTTTTCAAGCCGTGGCTAGGGAGAAGAGAAAGAGAGAAATTTAGTGAAGTTTTCTTGCTAAGGAAATGAATGTGTGAGAAAACTAACTAGTGTGGCCCATGCTTATATATATCAATCCTAGTCCAAGTTACTATTAGAAGTCTCAAGACTTAAGCTCCCAAGGCGGAAATAGTCAAGGGGAACCATGGGAGGGTTTTCTTAGGGGTCTTAGGTCAATGTTGATAAGTGCTTGACACAAAGCCTTTAGATGAGCTAGGTGTACAAAGACTCAATATGTATGTCGCTAGTGAGCTCTTGGTCCCCTTAGGTAGGGGTTTATCCCATGAAATCAAGGGGATGAGGGGGTTATGATGTGCTTACTGAATAATTTATGGAAAATCTTGTGTAACTGATGTAAATAAATGTGTAAGTTTTATTTATAAAATTATAACTTAATGTATAGTGTTTTAGTTAGTTTTATTTAATGTACATATGACTAACCAATGTTTGCTTGGGTAAAGTTTAATAAACTTTGGGTATTGGGCATAAACATGGGTATTTGTTGAAGCGTAGAAAAGTTTTGGTGGTTCCGGGAATGCCTAAACGTATTTTATTGCGAAACGTAAACGTTTTACGCAACCAATAAAAATAAAATATAAAAAGTTTATTATTATTTTCGTAAAAATAATATATTGCTTGCTTGACGAAAGCTTTAATTCGTTTGGTGTCCGTTTACGTTAATTATTGATTTTTAGCTTACGCGATTTAACTTAACTATTAAAATTAAAAGCGAACGCGTACGAGAAAAAAAATAAATAGTGAATTTAATAGCGTCGTACATTGATAAAAAAAATACGGATTGTTACAGTCCTTCCCCGTTAAATGAGCCTTGTCCTCAAGGCTCAAGTTGCGACACTTGACGAAAGTACGGGTTTAGAGAAAAAGATGCGGATATTTCTTCCGGAATAATGTTGATGAAGAGGTGTAGATAATTATTATTATTATTATTATTATTATTATTATTTAACAGTGCCCCAACGGTCGGTGAACAGTAACCCCCAACGGTTACTTTCCTCCTTTTTATACAAAATTTTCTCCTCCATTTCTCCATACAACACTTAATCTTTCACTTACATTTTCTCTTATCCAATCCTCAAAAATGTTGCACATCATCACGCCTTGGCGATGGCGACTCCTCGGAAGAATACACTCGGCATATATCTTGCCTACTTTCCGCAAACGAAGAAGATTTCAGTATTTGGCCGTTTATTCAGCAATTCTCGTGCCCCTCATTGAGTTCTTGGCAGGATCGGCGTAGAATCTCTTTTGGAAGGAATATATATAGGAGTTGTAATAAAACTTGTATTTCCTTAATGTTCTTATGTAATCTGAAATTCAAGATATAAAATGGATGTTGTGGTAATCATATCTTTTTGTTACTTTTATTTAAGCCTTTCGATTAAATTTGTTACCACGCTTGGTAACATCGTTTGCATTTCCCTTCAATTGATTTAACTTGTGTTTCAAGATTTGTGATGTGGGTTTAATAGTATTGTTCATACCAAGGCTCGCTCCTATGGGTTTATTTATTCCTTTAGCTTAACGTGTCAGTTGAACAATGTTTTTTGATGTCGACTTATATAGTACAGTGGAGTGAATGTACCTGTCTTAGTTGCTACGTTTACTAATTCGATTTCTAGACAGTAATACGCGTTTTAACAATACGCACACAATAATTGATGCAAATAAAAACAGTTTCTTAACAAGAATATTTAAGGTGACTACCTCAGGCATGGGCATGGTCCTTCATGATTGTACAAGCTGATCAGGCTATGTTTATTTGAGGCTAACGATGCTATGTCTCATTTTTGTCAAAAATGTGTATGATTTCTAATAATTTGGTAGTGAATTGTATAAAAATTATAGAGATTTAAAGTATGAATTGACGTTTTCATAAAATGTTAAATTTTGATAGAAACTTGAAATCAATTCAGTACTAACAAAAAATTGAAGCGAAAGTACAACAAAAATTTAAGCGAAAGTACAACAAAAGTAAGCGAGAATATCTCCTAAAGGGAATAAAGTCTAAGCATTAATAACATCCTCCATGTTGTTAAAGTTTGATTGGTTTCTCCTTATCTAAGGCATGCATCATTCCACGTGCTTCGTACCTTTAACTGGCTTATCCATATTTCAGTTCTTTAACTCCGGCAATCCTCCTGTTAGTGCCCATGGTTCCCACAACCAAAGCATGTCATATTCTGTAGCGAATTGTCTTCTTAACTACAGGGAATCCTAGTTCGACACTCGAAAAAGCTGTGATCCCCTTCCTAGCGTTGGTGAACAGCTTTTTTTGTGACATTTACCCACACCTTAGCGAGGAACGGACCTGGCTGATGATGTGCCTTGCACCTATTGCACCATGGTAAGTTCCTAGCGTAGCCTCTACCCTTAGCTGGGGCTGCCACATAAACCTTAGCAACTTCTTGTCTTCGGTTTTGCTGCTGGTGATAGTTGTTCCCTTGCTGGTCTTCCCACTTCCTTTTTAATTGCTAACAACCGAATCCTTAATGCCATAAGCGGAACCCCTTGTTCATAGTTCATCAGTTCTCGATTCCATGTTGATGCATAATGGAAGTTCTGTCAGGCTTTGAAGAAGTATAAACATTTCCTTTGATTCCCTCGGGAAATCCTCGAATGTACTTTTCAATCTTTTTCTTTTCAGTTGAACAGTTCCAACTCAATCAGGACACACAAAACCATTAGTCTGGAAGCGATTGTTGTATCCTCGAGGTCCTCATCCTTTCAAAGTCAAAGTCCAAAGCTCTTGCTCCATCCTTTGGATTTCAGTTGTTGGGCAGTATTCAGTAGTCATCATAGCTTTTACGTTGCTCCAGGGGATCTGATTAGCATTAGCAAGTCCTAAAGTTTGAACATTTCCGTTCCACCAGGTCAGAGCACGACTCTCGAACGTGCACGACCACAAACTTTAACCTTTGTCTCTTTTCAGCACACTTACAAATCTCAAACACTTGCTCCATCTTTTCAAACCAGCGTTTCAGTCCGACTACGCCTTCAGTCCCGCTGAAAGAGTGAGGCTTGCCGTTCATAAATGTCTTATACGAACATCCTTGCACATCTGGTGCAACAGTTCCTCTAGTATTTGCTGATCCAGATCCACCAGTATTGTTTGAGTCAGCTCTTGTCTTTTCATATTCTTCAATAGCTTTGGCCACACGCTTTTCCACTATCCTCTTAACAGATTTCTTCTTAAATCTCCTAGGCGGCATGATTCTAGCCATGCAAGTACACAATTCGTTAAGAATTTATAATGTATGCGAAGTCATGGCCACGGAAATAAGAAAGAGAAAAGAAATAGAAACAGTGATATAAATAATCATAGTTTTAATCAGGATGGTCCAATATTTTATATAAATTGACCGATAGAAATAAGATACTGATATGTCAAAAGATAAACGTAAGAGATCGAATTTAAACCAAGTATTTATATATATAAGATTTACATATAATGCAATAATGATAATCGTACAGAGAAAGTAAGGATCATGGAATACCGCGCGTGGATAACGTGTTCGCGATTGAAGGATTCTGTATTTAAAATGAAAGAAAAGAAAACATAAACTTTGTGGTTTAGACTAGGTTTTGAAAATGACACAGATCCCCTATACCTTGGCTCTGGTACCATCTGTAACACCCCCAAAATCAGGTAGCAGCAGAAAGGTAACAATGGGGTGCTACGTCAAAGTACAAAAATCAAGATATAGAAAACGACCTTAAATGGACGTTAAAAATAAATTTCATTCGATGTCCATTACAAAAATCATCCAGAGTTGTCCACGTTAGTCCCATAGTTTTATTTAAAAGACATTAAGATTTAATATAGACAAAAGTTTCATTGCGAATTCTAATAAACAAATTCCCTCTAATAGAATATCCGACACGGGCTCCCATCCAAGCTTATACCATCACACACTCAGATAAAACAAAAATGCTAAAACGTCAACAAAATTGTTGATCTGAATTCATAGGTTTATCAGAAATAGTGTGGACCACAAGATATTCAAGTAATAGTAACTACTGAAACACATTCACTAGTCCAACACATTGTAATCTTGCCCTAAGAGCTTATGCAACCGACCCATAACGTAATAAACTGTACTCAAACCATACTTGCGAGGTTAGTGCCACCAACAATCAAGATACATGATGTTACAAAAACATCTAACGAATTTTCTCAATACAGATGCTGCCAAATATCCTACGAATTTCTTCAAATGTTAAATGCGTCAATGTCAACTAGAAGACCACAAAGCCTTAAGACGGGGGTAAATATGGTCAGCCCGATAGACTCTATCCAAAACACTAGCGATCCCCAGCAGTAATTAAACGGTTCTCATGATAAAAGAGAGGCCTTAAGATGGGCAATACGGTAACTTTCGAGCCCCAATAATGTAATCGAGGCAATAGCATACAGTTTTGCAAACACTTATGTCCAAAGAAATCAAGCATGTAATCTCCCCCGTAGTTTAATAAAGCAAGTAGTAGAAAAAGGCTACGAACTCACCTTGAGTGAAAGGAAATCAACAAGTAAGTCACAATAAGAAAATGCGTCACGCCTATGATCGAATGCAACCTGAATCCAATAAAGTCGTAATAAGTACTAAACACTTGGATTGTTTATAGTTCGTATAGCTCATCATACTATCGTTCGTGCTATGATAATTAAGAGGTCATGTAGTGACGTATGAGGAGCTAGGACACTTTAAATCGTAAATCCAACAACTCGTCGATACGCTCCCCCCTCCGAAGAGGCCTCATATTTGAAAACTCCCCTAGTATATAGCATTTGATTAATACCACATATAGGTCTATATAGCTCAATCACATCTAATTGTTTTGGTAAAATTGTGTTTAATAAGTAATTAACTTCTCCACATCCCGTATACTGATAAACCGTTTATAATTGCCTCTTTAGTAAAAACGACATAACTTTCGCGTTTTAAGCCCGATTTTGACGTTTCTGTGCCCACCGCTTTCGTATTAAGACGAGTTATCAATATTTGACATTTTAAAATTTTGGAACTTACTGGTGAACAGTAATTTTTACTGTTCACAACAGACCCTAAGTTTATTTTTATCGTTTTAGTTGTCGAAAACTCGTAAATGTCGTATCTTATTCGTTATTGCTTCGTTTTTAGCGATTCTTTCGAGCACGTCTTCGTTTTTAAAAGCTCTATGATGTTTTCATAAATAAAAGTCCCTGATGAACAGTAGCTTTTTATAAAACCCGGTATTAACGTAAACTTGAAATCGTCGTATCTTTTTCGTTATAAATCGGTTTTTCGAGTTTCTTATCATTTTAGAATCGTCATGAGGTGTATTATCTTTATAAAATGTAAAACCTATTGTCTAAAACACGAATTAAAACAGCCCACAATTGCCTTTAATCTTACATGAAATCATAAACTTTCTTTAATTAACTTTTAATCACTAGTTTATGCTTAAACATTTTCCACTTAAACCAACATGTTAACGTACTTAAAATCTCATTATTCCATGATATTACCAATCACATATCATATGAAAAAGTGTTAAAAATCATAATCACAAGTAAGTTATCCATTTAACATGTTTAAAACCCTAAATGGTGATTTAGTTATATAGAACATGTAAACACATAAAAATAATAAAAGTAAAGACATAAAGGGTTTTAGGTAACCTTAATATGATGCAATATGATGACCAACAAAATCCAAACCCTTGTTTAGATTATATAACCAAAGCTTTCACAACCAAGAAACCCTAATCCACAGAGGGAAAACCCTAATCCTTCCTTTTCTTATACTGTCAACAAATCCGCGATACTTCAGCTGCGTATGGAGAACAATCTCCACCCACTAGTTAGTTTTCTCACACATTCATTTCCTTAGCAAGAAAACTTTACAATTTCTCTTTTTCTCTTCTCCCTAGCCACGGCTTAAAAACAACATACACACCCAATCCATATAATTTTATTTACCACATATTAAAGTGATCAAACATCATATCTAAGGTACCTCAAGGTGTTTTAATGTCTTGGTTAAGCCTTTACAAGGAGTGAAGTAAGAAAAGGAAGGATTAGGGTTTCATCGGATTAGGGTTTCTGTTGTGAAACAAGGGGTAATATAATCTAAACAAGGGTTTGGATTTTGTTGGTCATCATATTGCATCATATTAAGGTTACCTAAAACCCTTTATGTCTTTACTTTTATTATTTTTATGTGTTTACATGTTCTATATAACTAATCGACCATTTAGTTTAACATGTTAAATATTAACTTACCTTGTTGCTTATGATTTTTTAACAGCGTTTTCATATTAAAAGTGATTGGTAAATATCATGAATAATGAGATTTAAGTAGTAAACATGTTGGTTTTAAGTTGAAAATTTTAAGCATAAACTAGTGATTAAAAGTAAATAAAAAGAAAGTATATGATTATCATGAAGATTAAAGGTAATTTGGCTGTTTTTAATTCGTGTTTTAGACAATAAGTTTAACATGTTATAAAGATAATACACCTCATGACGATTCTAAAATGATAAGAAACTCGAAAAACTGATTTATAACGAAAAAGATACGACGATTTTAAGTTTACGTTAATAACGGGTTTTATAAAAAGCTACTGTTCATCAGGGACTTTTATTTATGAAAACATCATAGAGCTTTTAAAAACGAAGACGTGCTCGAAAGAATCGCTAAAAACGAAGCAATAACAAATAAGATACGACATTTACGAGTTTTCGACAACTAAAACGATAAAAATAAAACATAGGGTCTGTAGAGACCAGAAAAAATTACTGTTCACCAGTAAGTATCCAAATTTATGAAAATGTCAAATATTGATACTTCACTTAATACGAAAGCGTGGGCCACAAGAAACGTCCAACATCGGCTTAAAAAGCGAAAGTTATGTCGTTTTTTACTAAAGAGCAATTAAAAACGATTACTATATTAACACAATATTTACCAAACAATTAGCGATGGTGATTGAACTATATAGACCTATATGTGGTATTAATCAAAGTGCTATATTACTAGGGAGTTTCATAATGAGGCCTCTTCGGGGTGCGTTCGACGAGTATGTTGGAATTTACATTTAAAGGTCCTACTCCCATACGTCACCTACATGACCTCTTAATTTATCATAGCAGCGAACGATAAGTATGGATAGCTATACGAACTATAAACATTCCAAGTTTAGTACATATACGACCTATATAGGATTAGGTTGCATTCGGATCATAAGGGTGACGCATTTCTATTGTGAATACTTGATTGATTACCATTCACAAGTGAGTTCGTAGCCCCATTTCTACTACTGCTTTATCAAATACGGGGATGATTACATGCTTGATTCTTTGGACATAAAGTGTTTTCAAAACTGATGCTATTTCCTGATTACCATTTATTGCCCTGAAGTTACCGTATTGCCATTTAAGTCCCTTTTTATCATGAACCGTTAATTACCTGCTGGGTATACGCTAGTGTTATGGATAGATCTATCGGGACTGACCATCCCCGTCTAGGCTGTTGTTTCTAGTTGACCATTGACGCATTTAACATTTTCAGAGAAAATTCGTAGGATGTTTGGCAGCAATCGTATCTGAAAAAATCGTAAGATGTATTTGTAACATCTGTATCTGTTTGGGGCACAAACCTCGAGTACTGGTTTTGATTACAGTTTATTACGTTAAGAGATCGTGTCATAACTTAGGCAAATAATACATGTGTATGGACGTATTGAATGTTTTCAAGTCTACTATTACTTAAATCTTGTGGTCCACGCTATTTCCTGATAAACCTATGAATTCACTTCAACAAATATTAGTTAGACGCTTAGCATGTGTTTAAGTCTCAGCTGCTGAGTATAAGCTTGGATGGAGCCGTGACGGTATCTATTAGAGGGGAATTTCTGATTTATTAAATTCAAAGAAACGTTTGTCTTATAAAATCTTTAGGTCTTTTTAAATAAAACTCTGGCCCTAACGTGAAAACTCTGATCTTTTGTAATGACATTGAATGAATCTTATTTTTAACGTCCATTTAAGGTCGTTTTCTATATCTTGATTTTTGTACTTTGACGTAGCACCCCAATGTTACCATTCCGCTGCTACCTGATTTTGGGGGTGTTACAGATGGTACCAGAGCCAAGGTTATAGGGAACTGGGTCATTTTCAAAACCTAGTCTATAACCACAAAGTTTAAAGGTTTTCTTTTCTTTCATTTTAAATACAGAATCCTTCATCGCTATCCGATATCCACGCGCGCGTATTCCCTGATCCTTACTTACTTTTCCGATTATCATTATTGCATTATATATAATCTTATATATATAATACTTGGTTTAAATTCGATCTCTTACGTTTATCTTTTGACATATCAGTATCTATTTCTATCGGTCAATTATATAAATATTGACCATCCTGATTAAACTATGATTATTTATATCACTTTTCTATTTCCTTTTCTCTCTTATTATCACGTGCCATGACTTCGCATACCATTATAAATTCTTAACGAATTGTGTACTTGCGTGGCTAGAATCATGCCGCCTAGGAGATTTAAGAAGAAATCTGTTAAGAGGATAGTGGAAAAGCGTGTGGCCAAAGCTATTGAAGAATATGAAAAGACAAGAGCTGACTCAAACAATACTGGTGGATCTGGATCAGCAAATACTGGAGGAACTGTTGCACCAGATGTGCAAGGATGTTCGTATAAGACATTTATAAACGGCAAGCCTCACTCTTTCAGCGGGACTGAAGGCGTAGTCGGACTGAAACGCTGGTTTGAAAAGATGGAGCAAGTGTTTGAGATTTGTAAGTGTGCTGAAGATGACAAGGTAAAGTTTGCTGTGTGCACGTTCGAGAGTCGTGCTCTGACCTGGTGGAACGGAAATGTTCAAACTTTAGGACTTGCTAATGCTAATCAGATCCCTTGGAGCAACGTAAAAGCTATGATGACTACTGAATACTGCCCAACAACTGAAATCCAAAGGATGGAGCAAGAGCTTTGGACTTTGACTTTGAAAGGAGATGACATCGAGGCATACAACAATCGCTTCCACGAACTGGTTTTGATGTGTCCTGAGTTGGTGTCAACTGAAAAGAAAAAGATTGAAAAGTACATTCGAGGATTTCCCGAGGGAATCAAAGGAAATGTTACTTCTTCAAAGCCTGCGACTTTGCATGATGCAATCAACATGGCTCGAGAACTGATTGAACAAGGGGTTCAGGCTAAGGCATTAAGGATCGGTGATAGCAATAAAAGGAAGTGGGAAGACCAGCAAGGGAACAACTATCACCAGCAGCAAAATCGAGAAAGAATGCAGCAAAGGTTTATTGCAAAGCCCCAGCTAATGGAAAGGCTAGCTAGGAACTTACCATGTGCATTATGTCAAGGCACATCATCAGCCAGGTCCGTGTCCTCCTAGGTGTGGTAAATGTCACAAGCTTGGTCACCAGGAAGGGGAGGTGTCGCGAACTAGGAAAACCCTTGTAGGCACGAGACAATTCGCTCCAGAATATGACATGCTTTGGTTTTGGAATCATGTAGCACTACAGAGTGATGCCCGGAGTTCAAGAACCTGAAACTAAGGAAACCAAGTTAAAGGTACTGAAGCACGTGGAATGGTGCATGCCTTAGTAGGAGGAGAAACCAATCAAAACTTTAACAACATAGAGGATGATATCAATGCTTAGACTTTATCCCTTTAGGAATTCTCGCTTAAATTTCTGTTGTACTTTCGCTTAAATTTTTTGTTTGTACTTCGCTCAAATTTTTGTTGTACTGAATATTCAGTATCTATCAATAAACATATAATTAAAACGTCAATTCTACTTTAACTCTCTATAAAATTTCTACAATCACTACCACATATTATGAAATTATAACACAATTTTTAACAAAAATGAGCATCGCATCGTTAGCCCTCAAATATACATAGCCTGATCAACTATGTATAATTCAGGAAGGACCATGCCCATGCTGAGAGTAGTCACCTTAAAAACTTCTTGTTAAGAAACAGTTTTCTATTTGCATCAAGTTTTGTGTGCGTATTCATGAAACGCGTTTACTTCTAGAAATCGAATTAGTAACCGTAGCAACTAAGCAGACATTCACTCCACCTTACTATATAAAGTGGACATAAAAAAAAAAGTGTTACAACTGACACGTTAAGCTAAAGGGAACAAATAAACCCACTAGGAGCCGAGCCTTGGTCGCAACAATAAATATTAAACCAACATCACAAATCTTGAAACACCAAGTTAAATCAAATTTTAGGAAGGAAAACAAACAGTTACCCAGCGTGTAACAAAATTTATCAGAAAAGAATAAATAAAAGTAACAAAAGATTTATTGCCACAACATCCATTTATTATCTTAGAAATAAGATTACATAAGAACATAAAGGAAATACAAGTTTTATTACAACCCTCCCCTAGCAAAAATATATATTCCTTCCAAAAGAGATCTGCGCCGATTGCAAGAACGATGAGGGGCACGAGAATTGCTAGAATAAAGGCCAAATACTGAAATCCTTCTTCGTATGGGAAGTAGGCAAGATAAATGCCGAGCGTCTATCACCGGTCGCCATCGCAAGACAAGATGAAGTGCAACATCTTATTTTTGAGGATTGGATAAGAGAAAATGTAAGTGAAAGATTAGTGTTTGTAGGAGAAAATGGAGGAGAAAATTTTGTATAAAAAGGAGGAAAGTAACCGTTAGGGGTTACTGTTCACCGACCGTTGGGGCACTATTAAAATAATAATAATAATAATAATAATAATAATAATTATCTACTCCTCTTCATCAACATTATTCCGGAAGAAATATCCGTATCTTTTTCTCTAAACCCGTACTTTCGCAAGTGTCGCAACTTGAGCCTTGAGGACAAGGCTCATTTAACGGGGAGGACTGTAAAATCCGAATTAATTTTGTTTATCAATGTACACGCTATAAATTTTCACTCTTTTATTTTTTTTCTCGTACGCATTCGCTTTTAATTTTAATAGTTAAGTTAAATCGCGTAAGCTAAAAATCAATAATTAACGTAAACGGACACCAAACGAATTAAAGCTTTCGTCAAGCAAGCAATATATTATTTTTACGAAAATAATAATAAACTTTTTATATTTTATTTTTATTGGTTGCGTAAAACGTTTACGTATCGCAATAAAATACGTTTAGGCATTCCCGGAACCACCAAAACTTTTCTACGCTTCAACAAATACCCATGTTTATGCCCAATACCCAAAGTTTATTAAACTTTACCCAAGCAAACATTGTTAGTCATATGGTACATTAAATAAACTAACTAAAACCTATACATTACAAGTTATACATTTATAAATAAAACTACACATTTATTTACTTCAAGTTACACAAGATATTACCATAAAATATCAAAGCACATCATAAAACCCCCTCCCCTCTTGATTTCGTGGGATAACCCCCACCTAAGGGGACCAAGAGCTCACTAGCATACCAACTTAAGTCTTGTACAACCTAGCTCATTTAAGGTTGTGTCCAAGACTTACAACATTGACCAAAGACCCCCCTAAAACCCTCCCCATGGTCCCTTGACCATTTCCATTTCCACCCTTAGGAGCTTAAGTCTTGACTTCAAAATAGTAACTTGGACTTAGGATTGATATCTATAGCTGCACACTAGTTAGTTTTATCACACATCATTTCCTTGCAAGAAACTTCAATAATTTTTCTCTCTTTCCCTCTTCTCCCTAGCCCACGCTTAAAACAACAGACACACCCAATCCATACATTTTTATTTACCACATATTAAAAGTGATCAACATCATATCTAAGTACCTATCAAGGTGTTTTTAAATGCTTGGTTCAGCCTTTTCAAGAGAAACGGACGGATTAGGGTTCATCGTGGATTAGGGTTTTCCTTAGTTAGTGAAAGCTAGGGTATATAATCTAAACATGGTTTGATTTTTGTGGTCATCATAATTAAGGTTACCTAAAACCCTTTATGTCTTTACTTTTATTATTTTTATGTGTTTACATGTTCTATATAACTAAATCACCATTTAGGGTTTTAAACATGTTAAATGGATAACTTACTTGTGATTATATTATAACAACTTTTTCAATAGTATAGAGAATGTAATATCATGGAATAATGAGATTTTAAGTACGTTTAACATGTTGAGTTTTCAGTGAAAATGTTTAAGCCTAAACTAGTGATTCAATTAATTAAAGAAAGTTTATGATTTCATGTAAGATAAAGGCAATTGTGGGCTGTTTTAATTCGTGTTTTAGACAATAGGTTTTACATGTTATAAATATATTACACCTCATGGCGATTCTAAAATGATAAGAAACTCGAAAAACTAATTTATAACGAAAAAGATACGACGATTTCAAGTTTACGTTAATACCGGGTTTTATAAAATAAGTTTTATCAAAAGTTACTGTTCATCAGGGACTTTTATTTATGAAAACATCATAGAGCTTTTAAAAACGAAGACGTGCTCAGAAAGAAATCGATAAAAACGAACAATAACGAATAAGATACGACATTATACGAGTTTTCGACAACTAAAACGATAAAAATAAACTTAGAGTCTGTTGTGAACAGTAAAATTACTGTTCACCAGTAAGTTCCAAATTTTGAAAATGTCAAATATTGATAACTCGTCTTAATACGAAAGCGTGGGCACAAGAAACGTCAAAATCGGGCTTAAAACGCGAAAGTTATGTCGTTTTTACTAAAGAGGCAATTATAAACGTTTTTACTTATTAAACACAATTTTACCAAAACAATTAGATGGTGATTGACTAATAGACCTATATGTTGTATAATCAAAGTGCTAACTTTACTAGGAGTTCATTAATGAGTTCCTCTCGGGGTGGCGTATCGACGAGTTGTTGGATTTACGATTTAAAGTGTCCTAGCTCCTCATACGTCACTACATGACCTCTTAATTATGATAGCCCGAACGATAGTATGATGAGCTATACGACCTATAAATAATCAAGTGTTTAGTACTTATACGATCTATATTAGATTAGGTTGCATTCGAGCGTAAGCGTGACGCATTTTCTATTGTGAATATTTATTGACTACCATTCACTCAAGGTGAGTTCATAGCCCCTTTTTTACTACTTGCTTTATTAAATACAGGGGAGATTACATGCTCGATTTCTTTGGACAAAAGTGTTTTCAAAACTGTATGTTATTTCCTGATTACATTATTGCCTAAGTTACCGTATTGCCATTTAAGTCCCCTTTTATCATGAACCGTTAAATACCTACTGGGTATACGCTAGTGTTATGGATAGATCTATCGGGACTGACACCCCCTAGGCTGGTGTTTCTATTGAACCATATTGCATTTAACATTTGAAGAAAATTCGTAGGATGTTTGGCAGCATCTGTATTGAGAAAATTCGTAGGATGTTTTTGTAACATCTGTATCTGTGTTGGGGCACAAACCACAGTAAGGTTTGATATACAGTATATTACGTTAAGTTCGGTGGTCATGAGCTTAGGGCAATAAATACAATGTAAGACATTGAATGTGTTTTCAATAGTCTACTATTACTTAAATCAAGTGGTCCAACGCTATTTCCTGATAAACCTATAAATCACTCAAAATTTTTGTTTGACGTTTTAGCATGTTTTAATCTCAGGTGCTGAGTTATAAGCTTTGGATGGAGCCGTGACGGATATCTATTAGAAGGATTCAGATTTCTTAAAATCCAAGAAAACTTTGTCTTATAAAATCTGAATGTCCATTTTAAATAAAACTATGGGACCTAACGTAAAAAACTCTGATCTTTTGTAATGACATCGAATGAAACTATTTTTTAACATTCATTTAAGGTCGGTTCTATATCTTGATTTTTGTACTTTGACGTAGCACCCCATTGTTACCATTCCGCTGCTACCTGATTTTGGGGGTGTTACAGTCACAGTTACTTGATCCCTTTTTTTGCTTTAAAATAGCTTTTTCATTTTCAGAATATCAGATGTTTAAAATAGTATATAGCTTTTAAATTTTTGAATACAAGCTCCTTTTGAGTCAAACTAAATCTGCTTTCATTTGTTTTTCAATTTTGAGCTTATTTTACAGCTTATTTACTAGGCCTGCTTATTGCATTTTGTCATTATTAAGAAGATCCAAAAACAGCATACCTTATGCACACAGCCAGTTTCACTAGCAATTTTCATGCCCTATTTGCTTTTCAAATTCATTGCTCTTTGATGATATTTGTAGCCTATAAGCCCATCTTTAAAGCCCAAAAGTGGTCCTTTGGGCTATTTGCCTACCAGTGTAGCCATTTGCTTATTGCTTATCTTTGTTGCTTATCTGTCTGTTTCTTGTGCTTATTTTAGTTAGGCTAACTTATTAGAAATTTGTCACCATCTGTCTTGGCTTATTTGTGCTTTACATTTGCTTATTTGTCCATAAAGTAGCCCATCATTTTAGCTTAAAAACACTTAGTGTAAAGAGTGAATCTGTCTGTTTTCTTTTTGCTTATTCTGAGCTTATTTTGAGTTTCTAAAAAATTGTTTTTTTTAAGTCTCATATTTTTTTTAGTTTTATAAGTTTTTTTTAAAAAAAAGAAAAAAAAATATTTTTATCAAAAAGGGAGGCCAAGGTTCGAACCCTGGACCTCCCCCTTGCATACTCAACACCTCACACACACACTCTGCTACCAAAACGCCCTTGGGTCTTTTTCAGTTAGAGTTTGCAACATTTAATATATATAGTCATTTTGCACTTTGTAGCTTATAACATTTTAGGCTTATAACGCTTGTTTATAAGCTGTCTTTTTCCCCTTTATTTTATCATAGAACACAATCATGTCTTAATCTACTTTTCTGTATTTTTTCGTAATTTTCCTCATTAGTTTAATATTTTTAATAAATTTTGCTTTTTAAAATCGTTTTTAATTCATAATAAATTATTAAAAAGTCAAAAAAATAAAATTCTTTTTTTCAAAATTTTTGTTTATCAAATAGAACCTAGGAAAATTAAATTTGTGCTCGTAGGGTTATTTTTGTAAAAATTTAGTTTTTAAAGAACGGGTTTAAGTCCCGATTCTCGTTTTTAAGTTTAAATCACTTTTAGCTTTCGTTTTTAGGTTTCCCTTACTCGTTTTTGCATTTTAATTGTAGAATTAGTAATCCAATCCAAAAAAATTTTGTATCCATTTAATTCACGCGATCACAAACGTAATTTGATTTTCAATTTGCACCTCGACGGGATTACTACTTCGGGTAGGTTTTTTGAAGGGAATTGGTTCTTTTGGATAAAGGTGAATTCTTTTAAAAGCCTCTTTGAATACTTACTATTTGATTTTTATCCTTACTTTATTTATATTATAAATTTATTAAATATATTATATATTATACAAAGGATCATATCATTTTGTACAACCTACTAAGTATTACGGGTAACTCCCGGCTATAAGAACTTAGGATAATATATTCTTTTATCTTGTTACCTAATCTTGCGACATTTTGAATCTGAACTAATCATGTATTTTCCAATTATAATATGAATGTGGTTGTTTATGTCCATGTCTGTACTCGAATTTATATGAATGAAGTCGATTAGCTACACCCTTGTTAAATTTAATTCAGTTGTCATTTCACTGTGTGATGTGATCTCAGTTTACTTATTTGGTATATGTCATGTCGTGGTTATGATTTTATGAAATCTAACGAGTATTATATTTTCTTGTGATTTGAAGAAAATGGCACCAAAACGAACCACCAAATCAACAATCGTCCCAAAAACAACCAACACCGCATCTATCACTAATGCCCAGCTTCAGGCAATGATTGATCAAGGCGTTACTGCCGCTTTGGCAGCACGTGATGCTAACAGAAGTACGAATGGTGATGACAGCCACAATTCAGGAACAAGATGCTAGGAAAACGACAGAGCCCCTTATGAGTGCACTTAGCCCAGACTTCAGAAGTGTCAACCTCTAATTCAAACCTCTATATTTTAAAGGCACTGAGGGAGTTGTTGAATTAACTCAATGGTTCGAAAGGATGAAGACTATTTTCCGCATAAGTAATTGCCTTATGGAAAATCAGGTTAAGTTTTCCACTTGTACTCTTCTAGCAGGTGCTCTAACATGGTGGAATTCCCATGTTATGACTGTCAGTCATGATGCTGCATATGCAATGACTTGGGTCGATCTGAGGAAGAA
This sequence comes from Tanacetum coccineum, assembly GCA_026074375.1. NCBI lineage: Eukaryota > Viridiplantae > Streptophyta > Magnoliopsida > Asterales > Asteraceae > Tanacetum > Tanacetum coccineum. The sequence goes on along the minus strand of BQNB010005399.1, from coordinate 72,288 downwards.
GATGACTGACAAGTATTGTCCAAGGAACGAAATGAAAAAGCTTGAGGCTAAATTGTAGAATTTGAAAGTGAAGGGTACTGATGTGATAAGGTACAACCAACGTTTCCAGGAGCTAGCACTGCTGTGTGTTAGGATGTTTCCGGAGGAATCTGACAAAATTGAAAGATACGTCGGCGGATTACCCGACATGATCCATGGAAACATTGTAGCATCAAAGCCGAAAACCATGCAAGAGGCTGTTGAAATGGCCACTGAACTAATGGATAAGAAAGTCATCACTATTGCTGAAAGACAGGCTGAGAACAAAAGGAAGTTTGAAAACACTTCCCGAAACAATCAAAACCAACAACAACAGAACAAGAGGCAGAACACTGGCAGGGCCTATACTGCAGGGACTGGTGAAAGGAAGCCATACGGGGGATCTAAACCCCTATGCGCTAAATGCAACTATCACCACGACGGTCCGTGTGCTCCAAAATGCCACAAATGCAACAAAGTTGGCCATTTTGCTCGTGACTGTAGGAGTGCGGGAAATGCCAACAATGCTAACAATCAGAGGGGCACTGGGTCAGGCCAGAAACCTACTTGCTTCGAGTGTGGAGTTCAAGGACACTACAAGAGGGAATGCCCAAAGCTGAAGAACAACAAAAACCGTGGAAATCAAGTTGGTAATGACAGGGCTCCAGCCAAAGTGTATGTGGTGGGACGTGCAGGGACAAACCCAGACTCCAACGTCGTGACGGGTACGTTCCTTCTAAACAACCGCTATGCTTCTGTCTTATTTGATACTGGTGCCGATAGAAGCTTTGTATCTACTGCATTTAGCTCCCAAATTGATATCACACCAACTGCATTAGATCACTATTATGACGTTGAACTAGCCGACGGGAGAATAATTGGGTTGAACACTATCCTTAGGGGTTGTACATTAAACTTCCTGAACCACCCATTCAACATAGACTTAATGCCCGTAGAACTTGGTAGTTTCGATGCTATAATTGGTATGGATTAGTTGGCGAAGTACCAAACGATCATAGTGTGTGCCAAGAAGATCATTCGCATCCCCTGGGGAAATGAAACTCTAATCGTTCGTGGTGACGGAAGTAACCAGGGAAACGAGACTCGTTTGAACATCATCTCGTGCACTAAAACCCAAAAGTATTTGCTAAAAGGATGTCCTATCTTTTTGGCACATGTTACTACGAAGGACACTGAAGACAAGTCGAAGAAGAAGCGACTTGAGGATGTACCAATCGTCCGGGATTTTCCTGATGTGTTCCCTGAGGACTTGCCGGGTCTTCCTCTAACTCGACAAGTGGAATTTCAAATCGATTTGATACCTGGTGCTGCACCCGTAGCCCGGGCACCTTATCGATTGGCACCTTCTGAAATGAAAGAGTTGTCGGAGCAACTAAAAAAACTATCTGACAAAGGCATATCATACCTAGGTTCCTCACCTGGGGAGCTCCGTCTTGTTAGTCCAAAAGAAGGATGGATCATTTCGGATGTGCATTGAATTACCGAGCATTGAATAAACAGACGAGACGAACCGTTATTCCACTCCTAAGAATCGATGAATATTTGATCAGCTTCAAGGTCCGAGTGTCTACTCGAAGATCACCTAAGGTCGGGTTATAACCAACTGATGGATCGAGGAAGAACACATTATTCGAATACCCTTTCAGAACTCGTTACGGCATTATTTAATTTCAAGTTAATGCCATTTGGTTAGATAAACGCACCGCCTAATCATACCTAAGAAATCGGTAGTGCAAACATATATGGATTAAATTCGTGATTGTCCTTTATTGATGATATCTAATATATTCAAAGAACAAGCAAGAACACGAAGAGCAACCTTAATTTAAACTTAGAGTTGCTTAAAAACAGGAGTTGTATGCCAAATTTCCAAGTGTGAATTTAGGATTCCAAAATTACAGATCTCGGTCACGGTGATTACAGCCAGGGTAATTCACGTAGACCCCACCACAGATTGAATCCAATTAAAAAAAGGCATCTCCTAAGTCCACCAACGGAGATTCGTCCAATTTTTAGGACTTGCTGGGACTACCGAAGATTCATTCGAAGGATTTTTCAAAAATCGCAGCCAATGACCAGCTTACTCAGCAAGAAGTAATGATCGTTTGGGGCGACAAACAAGAGCATCGTTACAACTGTTGGAGCAAAAGTTTGGTAATGCACCAATTCTGGCTTACCTAAAGAAGCGAAGATTTTATCGCATACTGCGATGCTTCAATCAAAGGTTTGGGTGATGTGTTGATGCAAAGAGATAAGGTGATTTCTTATGCATCACGCTAATTAAAAATCTATAAGAAGAACTATACAACTCATGATTTGGAACTTGGAGCAGTAGTGTTCGCTCTCAAGATTTGGAGACATTATCTGTATGGAACCAAGTGTACGATGTTCACTGATTATAAGAGTTTACAACACATTCTTAATCAGAAAGAGTTGAACATGAGGAAACGTCGTTGATTAGAGTTGCTCAGCGATTATGATTGTGAAATACGTTACCACTCGGGGAAAGCAAACGTAGTGGCCGATGCCTTAAGCCGTAAAGAACGGAATAAGCTATTATAGGTTCGAGCCTTAGTCATGACTATAGGTTTGAATCTCCCCAAACAACATTTGGATGCTCAGACTAAAGCACGAAAACCAGAGAATATCAAGAACGAAGATGTTGGAGGCATATTGGTTGAAAATTCTAAAGATCCGGAGAAATTTAGAACGGAAAAGTTAGAACCCCGTGCGGATGGAACTATATGCTTCAATGGCAAGAGTTGGTTGCCATGTTATGGAGATTTAAGGACCGTGATCATACACGAGTCCCACAAATCAAAATACTCTATCCATCCGAGTTCTGACAAGATGTATCAAGACATGAAGAAGCTATATTGGTGGTCCAATATGAAAGCCGACATCGCCACCTATGTTAGCAAATGTCTGACGTGTGCCAAGGTCAAGGCAAAACATCAAATGCCTTCAGGTTTGTTGGTGCAACCCGAGATACCTCAATGGGAGTGGGACAATATCACTATGGATTTTGTCATGAAACTTCCTAAGTCTACAATCTTTGGGTGATTGTTGACCGACTCACTAAGTCTACAATCTTTGTACCGACAAGGGAAACTGATCCCCTAGAGAAACTGGCAAGAATGTACCTAAAGGAAGTGGTCACGAGGCATGAAATCCCTGTCTTAATTATTTATGATCGTGACCCTAGATTTGCATCAAATTTCTAGAGATCACTCAAGAAGGCTTTGGGTACTAACTGGGATATGAGAACTACATATCACCCTCAGACTGACGGATAAAGCGAGAGGACTATTCAAACTCTCGAGGATATGTTGCGTGCTTGTGCGATCGACTTTGGAAAGGGTTGGGTTAACCATTTTCCATTGGTCGAGTTCTCGTATAACAATAGCTATCACACTAGCATCAAAGCTACACAATTTGAAGCACTTTACGACGGAGTGTCCGTTCAACCTGTTTGTATTGGCAGATGTAGTGTTGTAGAAGTTCAACTCACTGGTCCAGAAATAGTTTAAGAAATGACCGAGAAGATCATCCAGATCAAGCAAAGAATGCATGCCGCCCGTGATAGATAAAAGATTTATGCCGATTTAAAATGTAAGCCAATGGAATTTCAAGTTGGAGATAAGGTTATGCTTAAGGTTTCGCCGAGAAAGGGTCGTACTTTTTGAACAAACGGGGGAAGTTAAACCCCAAGATAATTAGGGACTTTCAAGGTGTTGGACCAGGTTGGATCCGTTGCTTACAAGCTTGATCTTCCGCGAGAGCTAAGAAGGGTTCACAATACCTTTCATGTATCCAGCTTGAAAAAAGTGCTATGCTGACGAACCGTTAGCCGTTCCGTTGGATGGACTTCATTTTGATGACAAGCTTCATTTTGTTGAAGAACCAGTAGAAATCATGGATCGTGAAGTAAAACGGTTGAAGCGAAGCCTGTCATTGTCAATAATAAGGTTTGATGGAGAACGACTCTAGGCGAGGCCCTGAGTTTACATGGGAACGCGAGGACCAATTCCGAAAGAAATATCCACATCTCTTCGCAAAGACTGCACCGTCGTCAAGTGTCGCGTCTTAAGCCTTGAGGATAGGCTCATTTATAACGGTGAAAGACTATAACACCCGTGATTAAGGGGTCATTGTACGTCCCCCCCCGTCAATAAATTCCACTAATATTTTTAGAATTTTACGCTGTTTGCATTTAAATTGAAATCGTTAAGTTAAATCGTCGTAAGCAAAATTAACATTCAACTGTAAACGGGCATCAAACAATTAAAGGTTACATCAGCAAGTGTAAGATAATAATATTTGAAGGAAAATTATTAACTATGTTCCATTTTATTTTTATTGGCTGCGTAAAGTGTTTACGTTTCGCGATAAAATACGTTTAGGCATACCCGGAACCACCAAAACTTTTCTATGCTTCAACAAAGACCCACAATTATAACCAATACTCAAATTTTACAAGAATATCTCATACATATGCATATAGAACCGGATTTAGTGTGATAGACCAAGAGAAATATCTCATTTTCTTCCAACTTGATTTGTACAATACCAACTCATTAAGACCTAGACCATGACTAGTAGAATTGACCAAAGACTCCCACGAATTACTCATGTTGTCTTGGAATTCTTATAGCAACTTTTGACTAGTCTTCCTAATATATATAAGACTTATGCTAAGTAAAAAACTCATACACTTCACTTTTACAAGAAAACTTCACATATTTCCCTCCCTTTTTCCCTCCTAGCCAAGGCTCAACATCAAACCACCACCAAATCCATACAAAATTTTATTTATAACATTTACACATATTCCTATATGATATCTAAGATAACATAAGGTGTTTACATGGATTGGTTAAGCATTTACAAGTGTTTAAACAAGGAAGGTTCCATATTAGGGTTTCATTTGGAATTAGGGTTTTCAAGGGTTGTAAGCTAGGGTTTGGTTTCTAAACAAGGGTTTAGATCACTTTGTTCATCACTACACTTCATATTAAGGTTACCTAAAACTCTTAATCTCTTTGTTTTCATGATTTTATGCATATATAATATTTGTGTAGTTAATCACCATCTAAGAACAAGTTTACTTGTAAAAATGGATTTTTACACTTGTTTATGATTTGGTAAACTTTTATATATGTCATATGAATGTTGGTATCATGTTATAATGGGAATATAAGTATTGTACATGTGTGGATTATGTATAAAAAGTATATATAATCAAGTTAACTAAAAAGTGTACTTATGAAAGTTCATGAAAATATAAGTATGTACACATTTGGATCTTGTGATTTTTGGATAATATATGGACTAATCATGGACTAGAGACCATAAGGAAGTAATTCATGTGATAATAAGTATGGTAATGGACAAAGTGGGCTGTTTGAAATTCGAATTTAACATATATTTTTTTTGATTTTATAAAATACTACATGTCACAAGGATCGTGGGCATGTAGAGAACTCAAAAAACATTTATAACAAAGGAGTATATGTTAAATATTTAAGTATACGTTTACTTAAACGCGTATAAAAGAAAATTTTATAAAAACACGTTATAAAACACTTCGGATATATTAAGGTTTATTATTTTTTCCAATAGTACATAATTTTAGATTCTAAACAAAAAGAATCGTAGATTTTTGAATCATAACAAAGAGTTATTAATTACGCGAGTTAACCACATATAATACTTTTATAAAACTATTTTTATAAAAGTTACTGTTCATCTCAGACATGAATATTTTGAAAACATCATTAATATGATAGAACTTTTAATAACAAAGACGTGCTCGAAAGAATCACTAAAAACGGAGCTAAAACGAATAAGATACGACATTTACGGGTTTTACGATAACTAAATTTATAAACTGTCATGAACAGTAAAAACCACTGTTCACCAGAGGACTAAAAATATTAAAATGTAATATTTTGATAACTCGTCTTAATACGAAAGCATGGACATAAGAAACGTAAGAAACGAGCTTAAAACGATAAAGTTACGTCGTTTTTACTAATGAAATGTTTATAAACGTTTTAACTTTATAAATACGATTTCACAAACGCAATTAGATGGTGATGTAGCTATATAGAATTATATATGGTAGTAGTTATTCGAAATGCTTTGTACTTATACGTCCTATAATTAATTAGGTTGCATTCGGCGTTTATCTGACGCATTTTCTGTGATATAATCTGATATTCATTACTCAAGGTGAGTTCATAGCCCCACATTTTACATTTTAATGATTTACATGTTTTTGGGTGAGAAACATATGCATGTTTTACAATTGGACGCAAGTGGACATTTCACATTTACGATTACGTGTTTGCCTAAGTAGTGATAACCCTCTGAGCCCATTATCATGAACTGTCGAAAAAAATTACTGAGTTGTGAACGCGAAAGTTAAACAAGAACTATTTTTGGGTGGGGGATGACATCCTGTTTCAGGGTGAGTCATAGCACACTGTGCCGTTTGCCGGACAATCGAACGTATACCATGTAGGACAAAGGGATTTTGCAGGTTAGACATCATCACGGGCAATGTTGGCAATTTATATTGCATTTCATACATGTCGAGCTTCAGTGTCATGAGCTTAGGAAAATGTAATTATATTTTATGATGTTTGCATCTGTTTTGCATATCATGGGGAAATCTTGCGGTACATTAACATTTAATAAACTAGAATTCACTCAACAAATGTTGACGTTTTAAGCAATGTTTTTCAAGGGATCAATAAGGCACGAGGTGCAAGGGATACATTGGTGGTTTTGATTTGGATGTCATGCATTAAAGATTTTGTCGCATTACATTTTGTATATCTGTTATGGGCTAGAAATCTTTGTATTTTGAATAAGTGAACAAGTGAAGCTTCAGGCTTTTGTAACAAACAATTTGTTAAATCCAATGTATCACTTTTAAACGGCTTTTTAATGTCGTTCTTATATATATCTTGTGTTATTGATCTATGAAGTACCACCCCCAACCCATATTCCGCTGCGACCCAATTTGGGGTGTTACAGATTGGTATCAAGAGCCAAGGTTATAGAGAACCAGTCCAATTATTTTTTGCTGGACTAAACCGTTTTTTCAAACATTGCATTCGTACAACTGGATTTTCACGGACATATATACAACACTATTTGTGCATTAGTTGGATAATACTAGAATGCTTTAGATTGATAGACATCTTTTTATGGTATAAATGTATATTACTATAAGAGTCTTATATTAAATACTAATATAAGCTATTTTGGATTTTCAGATACAGTCATGTCGGATTCTGAGGATTCCACGGTTACGTACACGGAGGTATCCAGCCCATTTGCGGATTTGTCAGATATCGGATCACCGGGGGTCGATGGACCGCCCGTGATGCCAGAGGACCCATATGCCTACGTGGTGGCCGCTTTTCAGGCACCACCATCTCCAGACTACGTGTCTGGCCTTGAGAAGCCAGAGCAGGCACCACCTCTGCCACACTTTGTTCCAGAGCCGGTTTATCAAGAGTTCATGCCACCAGAGGATGAGGTACTCCCAGCTGAGGAGCAGCCCCTACCTGCTGCTCTCTCACCCACTGCTGATTCGCCAGGCTATGTTCCTGAGTCAGATCCTAAGGAGGATCCGAAGGAGGATGATGATGAGGACCCTAAGGAGGATCCTGCTGATTATCCTGCTGATGAAGGAGATGATGGCGATGATGAGGATGAGTCATCCGATGATGACGAGGATGATGATGTTGATATTGAGGGGGGTGAGGAGGAGGAGCACCCAGCTTCTGCCGACTCTACAACTGTTGCTTTACCAGCTATTGATCATGCCCCATCTGCTGAGGAGACTGAGCCGTTTGAGACCGATGAGTCTGTGGCCACACCACCACCACATCCTGCATACTGAGTTACTGCTAGGATATCGATCCGAGATGAGCCACCTACACCATTTTGGTCTGATACTGAAGTTGTCAGACTCCTTGCTATACCTACTCCACCACCATCACCACTTTCCCCATGGTCATCACCACTACCTCAGATTCCCTCACCACCACTACCAGTATCACCACCACCACCTGCTAGTCCTACTTATCCATTGGGATATCAAGCTGCTATGATCTGGCTGAGAGCTAAGGCCCCATCTACTTCCCATTCACCACCGCCACATATCATACTCTCCCATACCAGAGCAGATACACCACCATCAGGTACCCCACCATCGGGGACACCACCACTCTTACCCATATCGCTACCTACTTCATCACCACATTTGCATCTACCCTCTACTGACCATGGAGCGGACAGGCTCGAGGTTTGCTTACCACCTCGGAAGAGGTTATGTTTTGCTTTTGGTCCTAGGTACGAGGTCAGAGAGATCTCGTCTGCCCCCACTTCTAGACCTCCTGGAGGTTTCCAGGCGGACTATGGTTTTGTTGCCACTATGGACAGGGAGATTATGCGGGATCTAGAGAGAGATGTCAGTTATGGGATCACCGACACTTAGGATGAGATGTTGGTAGACATACCAGGGGCACCAGCGACTGATGACACAGAGTTGGGTCGACAGATGATAGAGTTTGCCACTAGGGTTAGGCAAGACATAGGCGGGATCTATGTGAGGTTAGATGATGAACAAACAAAGCGACATCTAATGGCTGGTCGGCTCAACATGCTGTATAGGGATAGGCGTGCACATGCTCGTACAACTCTACTGGTTAAGAGAGAGGCTAGGATGTATCGAGAGGCTTAGGGACGATCTATGGACGCTGTGAATCTTGCTACGAGACAGAGGTTATGTCACTGCTACTACTTTATTGTGTCATGCAGCGATGATTACAGAGTTGCAAGCAGCGGACCGCAGGAGACAGGCGGCGATCACAAAATTACTGGCAGAAGACTGCAGGAGATAGGCACAGTTTATTGAGGCACTAAAGCTGCTGAAAGGACTACAGACCCAGATGATAGAGTTTCAGAGACAGCAAGGACCCGCTAAAGGTCCTGCACAGCCAGATGCACCAGAGGAGGCTGGTAGCAGTTCATAGATCATGTTATGGCTAGTTATTTTGTAACAGCCAACAATGTATTACCATGTAAATCCCTGCTATTAAGGTTTAGGTTAATATTTTATTTTGTAACCTAATCGTTGTGATCATTTTGTATCTGAACAAATCATGTATGTTTTCCAATTATATATGGAATGGTGGTATTATGTCATGTCTGTAATCGAATTTATCATGAATGAATGTCGATTTAGCTACACCATTGTTAACTTCAACTCAGTTATATATTTTACTGTTTGTTGTGATCTCTCTTTATGTATTGTGTATAAGTCATGTCATGGTTATGATTTTGTGAAATCTAACGGGTATTATATTTTCTTGTGATTGAAGAAAATGGCACCAAAAAGAGACACGAGGTCAAACACAGACCCAGAAACAACCAACACCACATTTGTCACTAATGCCCAACTTCAGGCAATGATTGACCAAGGCGTTACTGTCGCTTTGGCAGCACGTGATGCTGACAGAAATACAAATGGCGATGATTGCCATAATTCAGGAATGGGTGTTAGAAGCACAGAACGAAGTGCCCATGAATGTACTTACACTGACTTTCTCAAATGTCAACCTTTAAACTTCAAAGGCACGGAAGGAGTTGCTGGTCTATCTCAATGATGAAAAGAATGGGGAGTCTGTGTTTCCACATCAGTAATTTGTACAGTTGAGAATCAAGTCAATTTGTTACTTGCACTCTCCATTCAGTAGCTTTCACGATGGGTGGACACGACTCATGTCAATACAGTTGTCATGAGCCTGCTTACGGTAATGCCTGGAAAACACTCATGAAAATGATGACTGACAAATACTATCCTCGAAATGAAATCAAGAAACTAGAAATGGAGATTTGAGATCTAAAGGTGAAGGGTACTGACTTGACAAGTTATACCCAACGCTTTCAGGAATTGGCTTTGTTATGCGGGAGGATGTTTCCCGAAGAATATGATAAAATTGAAAAATATGTCGGTGGTTGGTATGTGCTAATTTACACATACCATTTGTACACTATATTAGGCAAAAAAGACCACAAATGGACAAAAATGTATTGCATATTGTGTGTTTTGTGTTATTCATGTGCAGGGAACGGATATTGGACGAAAAGACCAAAAACAAGCCCAAAAAGGACAAAACCGGACACGAGAATGAAAGAGCGTGAAAAGCCGAGGCCAAAGATGTGCAATTTTCAAGTGGAAGCCCAAGACAAGCCCGTAAACCCTAAAAATCCCAAAACCGTCAAAGAAATAACACTGTTAGTTCTTAAATTTTCAAAAGGGCTGACGGTAGTTAAACAATTTACCTTAAAATCCAAACGGATGTTAAGTTACACTTAACAATTGTTAAGTGTTTACTTTAACACTTATACATTAATAACCAAAACCCAGGCCCAATATCCTATCTTTTATCCCACAGCCCATCACCACAAAAGCCTAAGTCAATGAAATATTTAACCCGGTCAACAAATGAAAGAAAGAAAAAGGGCGCGCATTTAAAACAGATTTACTGTACATCTTTTCAAGACTATTTCACCCGCCATGGTTAATAACTCAAACAGAGGTAAATTCAACCCAAGATTAAGTAGCTGTCAACATCAACATACACGCTCCTCTCTAGTCACAAGGAATGCGTGACTACTCCTACTGATGCCAGCTTGGCTATTCGGATCAACACATACTCTGATCAAACGGCTGAGATCAAATTAAGAGATGAAATCAAAGATTGGATGGTGGGGATTTATTCTTGGACATCACTCAAAGTTTCTACACTCAGAGAAAGCACAACTCATGACCTCAGCTCCTCTTCCACAAGTCTATAAATAGTCATTAGTTTAATGATAGAAATTTGTTCCCAATTTATGTATTAGAATTAGTTTACCACTTTTATTTACCTTGTCAATTTACTTATCAGTCATTTATCTTAAATTGTCATTTACTTTACATTGCCTTGTAACCTTTTCACAAATCAATAAAATTCCAAAAATATTGTTCCATTTCCATGGTTACTGTTTCATTCAATCATCTCAATTACTTGTTCAAGTTATTCATTACTGTTCTCTCCTACTGTATTGAGCTTTGTTAAAGCTTATTTGAGCTTTTGAATTTGAAGATTCAAGTTCTTTGTGTGTTTGGAAGCCTGTGGATTGGTTTTGGATTTTGGAATTGGAATAAGCTTGACATAATCTTGGTTTGATTTTGGGATGAACTAATTCAGAATTGATTAGGGTTTTAGGATAGAGTTTAGGTCTTCATCACGTTCTAAGGACCTCTTGTAAGTCCCATTTTCCATTTTCAAGTCATCTAGTGCATTTGCTTATATCCTGTTTATTGTTGATTGTTTCTATGATTTAATTGTGATGCTTATATGATCTAATTTTATTACATAATCTAAATCAGTTTTACATCTTACAACCTTTTTAGCCTTAAATCATGTTTGATATTCTTATAGGAGTGTTTTGGCATTTGTTGAATTTTAGGTTTACAACTGATTTGGTCCTTAAAGTCTTAAATCACAGTTTTGATTCACATACATTCTGTTTTAAATCATTATAGACTAGTTTAAATCAATGTTTAAGTGGTTTTTAAGTTTTTAAAAGTAAAATTCAAATCTGTGGTGAATCCTTAGTTTTAGTATGCATTACATTTGATTTTAAGTTTAGAGGGTTTAGTAGTGTGTTTTCAAGTTCATTTTGCATTCATTTTAAAGTCTATTATCTGGTATTAATGTTTTGAGCTCTGTTTCATCAAGTTTTCATAATCTGTCAACATGAGCCAATTGCATCAGCATAGTTTTTAGTTCATAAGCTTCTTTTCAAGCTTCAATTTAGATAAACTCTAGGCTGTATTAATCTTTGATTTTCAAAACTTAGATAGTTAGTAGTATAGAGTAATTGAATTTGAGCTTATTCTGTTGTTTAGCTACCTTTAATTAGCTTATTTTTAAGTCCCAAGTAGCTATTCAGCTATTTATAAAAACTGCATTAAACCCAAAGTAGGGTTTGTCTGTTTTAAACTGCTTTTTGAGTGCTTATAATCAGTTTTCAAATAAAGTTGTAGTTTTATAAAATGTTCACTTTCATGATTACTTTAAGTTTTTATTAAAAGTTTAAAAAATATATATATTTTCAAAAAGGAAGCCATGGGAGTCGAACCCATGACCTCTCCCTTTGCACACACAAGTCTCACAACACACACGCACTGACCATTTGCCCTGGGGACTTTTTCATACATATGTTGCATCATTTAATTGATATAGGTTTTTAGGATAAAAGCTTTTCGTGCTTATTTTCTTATTTACTGCTTATTCATTAAGCAAATTTTCAAGTTAGCATTTTTAATAGATTCCTCATTGTCTTAAGTACTTTTCATAATTTTTCTAGAATTTTTAGAGTTAGTTTACTATTTTTAATTAATTTTCTAGATTAAAGTCATTTTTAATTCATAATAAATAAAATAAAAAGCAAAAAAATAAAATTCTTTTTCTGAAAATTATTTTTAGTCAATTAGGATTTATTAAAATTAAATTTGCGTTCGTAGGGGTTAAATTTGATGTAGATGCTTAAATGTCGCGTTTTATTAAATACCCGTTATTGTTTTTCGTGTTTAATTTTTAATTGCCTTATATGTTTACGTGCTTTACATGTTTTATTCGTTTTTATTAGTAGTTATAGAAACCAATTCAAAAATCTTTATAAACCATTCAAAACGCGCGATCACGAACTTAACCTCGATTTTCAATTCGCACCTCGTCGAGGACAAACGACCCGGGAGGTTTTAGAAATTGCTTTGGTCAAAAGTAATCTTCTAGAATCCTCGCGGAATACTTACTATACTATAATTGTTTACATCCTTATATACTTATATTATATATAGTATGTTTGGGCGTATCAATTTTTGGCGCCGTTGCCGGGGAGGTGTGTTACGATTATCGCGTTTTGTTCGAAGATTAGTGTTTTGAAGATCCTTCCTCGTGAAGTTATTGTTTCCAATTGTGAATATTTTCTTTTTATTATAAAACCATAAAAATCCAAAAATATTTTACTTTCTTATTATTTCTTTTTCTTATGTATTATTTTAAAAATCTATAAATATTCTTCTTTACCATCTTATCCGTTTAATTCTTTCTCTTATCCCTCTATATCGTTTAATTCTAATGACGACATACTATCAACCTAGTTGCTACGGGTGTGGAGGTCCTTTAGACGGTTCGATTTGTCGACAATGTAATTGCGAAAGGTGTGGAAATATGCGTTATGGAGGAATTTGTTTTCATTGTAAGTATGATACAAATCCGAATTCTCTCAATTTTTCTGACTACCCTCCACAACCCCAGTACGAGACGAATATTTGTGAGTTATGTGGAAACGATGCTCATTATGGTTACGATTGTCCACCTCAAGTTCCGTTTGTTTACAATCAGAACCCGTGTTTCGATCAAAACTACGATAATAATTTTCCACTAACTTCACCGAATTTTTCACAACAAAATCTTGTTTGTGAAAACTACGGGGGTCCTCATGCGACTTTTCAGTGTCAACCGATGAACCAAAATTTCAATTATTCTAATTCTTTCGGTTGACCCAAAAATATAATTCACCCCCGTAGCAGTTTCGACAATCATAGCCTCAAGAAATTCCCAGAAGTACATTCCATTTTATTGAAGTAAGAATGGATGAAACAAGAACGAGCTTTAAATAAAATGATGGAAGCTTATAGCAGTAAGAATTGAATCAACATCACGTAGCAGGAGGCTTTACTTCAGCTCCACAGAAGAGCGAGAATTACTTGCTCAAAGCAAGCAAACTCAAGAAAAGGAAGAACCACCACAAAACTCCGACTTTCATTAATTAATTGAAGAAATGTGTGGCACAAAAGCAAGTGCGGAGCAAAAGCAAAACTGGAAGAAATGATGTTAGAATTGCTTGAATTATGTCGGGGAAAAGAGCATTATTGTGTGCATGATAGTATTGAAGATCTAATAGGAATGTCTATGAATACTATGCTACTCTCGATTAATTTGAAATCTCAACGTCTTGTTCAGGAACAACAGGAAGTTAAGAATAACGCCGAGCCAGCTGCTAAACGTCGAACTCGACGACAATGATGATGACGAGGAGTTTTCTATCCCTATGAGTGAAATTTATAAGAGTTCCCTTACTGCTATCACACCCAACTCACTAATTACGGACTCTTTCATAATGAAGGATGAGCATCTTGACACTATTTTGGAAACAGAATTGGACGAAGAAAATGAGTCTAGTGTTAAGGACCTTAACCTAACCCCAAATGAGTCCAAAGATTTATCCGATATTGAAAGTGAGTGTGATATGCCCGTTTGTGATAATTTTATGACATTTTCTAATCCTCTCTTTGATTCTAATGACGATTTTACCTCTAGTGATGACGAGTCATTTTCTAATGAGGACGTTCTAAAGGAAATTTCAAAATTTATTCGAACCCTCTTTTTGATGAAGAAATCATTTCTACTACGATAGATCCGCATCACTTTAATGCAGAGTCTGATCTTATAGAATCTTTGCTTAATCGAGATACTTCGATAATTTCTTCTCCTAAGTTTGATTCTCTTCTCGAGGAGTTCTCCGGTGAACTCGCTCATATCGATTTGATTTCTACCTGAAAGTTATGTTGATACCGACTCGGAACCTGAGGAAGAAATTCGTCTTGCTGAGAATTTGTCGTATGATAATTCATCTCCACGACCGCCGGAAGAACGTAATTCTGAAATTGCTGATACGATTGTCGAGTCTCTCTCTCCACCTCCTATCCCCGTTGAGGATAGTGACTCTCTTATGGAGGAGATCGACTTATTTCTTGCTTCCGATGACTCGATGCCACCGGGCATTGAGATCGACGACTATGACTCGGAAGGGGATATTCGTTTTCTTGAAGAATTGCTTAGCAATGACTCCCCTCCCCTTCCCGAAAATGAGTCATTTTCTCTTGATCATTTTGATGATCCATCTCTTCCCCGTCCTCCTCCGGAACCACCGGATGTTGAGATTTGCTTTAATTTTGAACCCGATACGGGCGTTGTTACATATCAAAAGTGGTGGGTGACATTTTTGAACAAGATGTCCTTTTGCTAATCTTTTTGCCCACACCAACCACCCTTTGTACAGTGTTTGTGTAACACCCCCAAAATGGGTCGCAGCGGAAATATGGGTGGGGAATGTTACATCATAGATCAATAGCACGAGATAAGAGAACGACCTCTATATGATCGTATAAATTGATAACATTCGATTAAATAGACTTGTTTGTGACATTAGCCGAAGGCTTAACTAGTTATTCATCCATGAAAAGTAACGATTTTAAGACATAACAAATATTCCTAAAATGTAATGCATCCAAATCTTATAGTAATGAACTCCAAAATGATGACCAACCAATGTATCCTTGTTTCCGTACGGGGGGGGGGGGGGGGGGGGGCCTATTGGACGCTGAGAAAAAACATGCTTTAAAACGTCAACATAAAGTTGGTGAATTCACAGGTTTAGTAAATGTATAAAGTAGGACCACAAGATTTCCAAAGTAAGACATGTAACACATACAATATCCTCCAAAAGTAATTACGAGTGCACTAAGTTCATGACACCGGAAGCTCACATATATGTAATGCAATTTAATGCCCTAAAGTGCACATGAAATGTTTCAAACCCCAACATATCCCAAAATGTTCCGACATGATATACGTTCGTTGTTTCGGTACCTCCGACAACTAGATGACTCTACTCACCCTAACGGGGCAGTCAATCCCAAATAGATTCTATTCATAACAATTCGCGCTCGCAACTAGCAATAGACAGATTCATGAGGGTGGGCAATAGTGGGTTTAGCTACTTAGGCCAACTCGTAATATGATAGTAAAAGAGTACTTGGCCGACCAAATGTAAAACATTGCATGTTTTTTCCACCCCAATGTTTGTAAAACAATATAAATTGTATAAAAGCGCGTGCAATGAACTCACCTAAAGGTGAATGTTTGATTATGTAAATCAAATGAGTGAATCGCTCGCAAATTGAATGCAACCAAATTTTATATATAGGTCGTATGAGTATAATGTATTTCATGTAAATAAAACATCACATATTGCATAGCTACACCACCACCTAATAGTTTTTATTAATTAATTAAAAGTTAAAACAATAATTAACTCGTACTTTGTTAAATAAAAGCGTGTGTACTTGTGTCCGTAAGAAAATATTATTTTCGTTTATAAATGCATCGTTTGTAAAAATATATGATTTAATAATGATATTTTATTATTAAATTAATTATTTTATAAAAATTTATATAAAAATATAAGTAATGCGCGCGAGTTTTAAAACTTCATATCTTTATCGTTTCGACTCCGTTTTATACGTTTCTTATGTCCATGTCTCCGTATTAAAATGATTTATCAAAATATCATATTTATAAAGTTTAACCCACTGATGAACAGTAACTTTTACTGTTCATCACAGTTTATAAAACTATTTTTATAAAACTAATTATTTGTAACTTAATTAAATCGCAATTCGTTCGTTATAGTTCCGTTTCTCGAGATCCTTATGTCCTTGGATTAGTATTAAGATAATTTATCAAAATATGATTTTTATAAAATTTAACCCACTGATGAACAGTAGCATTTACTATTCATCTCAGTTTATAAAAGTTATTTTTATAAACATAATTATATATAACTTGTTTCTATCGTAACTTGTTCGTTATAAATCCGTTTTTCGAGTTCTTTATGTCCGTGGGTTCGTATTAAGGAAAATTATCAAAATATAAGATTTATGAGATTTTTATATCTGATGAACAGTAAAAGTTACTGTTCATCACAGGTTATAAAATTATTTTTATAAAGCTAATTACATATAACTTGTAAATTTCATAACTTGTTCGTTATAATCCCCTTTTTTGAGTTCCTTACATGCTCACGATCCTTGTAATTAGCACTATTTTTATAAAATATAAAACATAAGATTTATATTTCGAATTTCAAAAATATATATAAAGTCATAATTAGGGTTTCTAATTAAACAAGTAGTTTACAATCATTTTATTTAAGAACTTGCACCATTATTTTACCAAGTGTTGTACCGTATATTTCACATGTATTTAGTCCTCTAAATGTCCATGTCCTTTGTCCATATGAAATCATCATATACTTTATATAACTTTAAAATAAAACTAGGTGGTGATTAACTAATACAACAAATATGTAAACAATAGAAAATAATTAAACGAGTATTGAAAACTTTAAATAGACCTTATAGGAATCAAGTAGGATGATGAACACAAGATGTAAACCCCAATCAAGCCTTCAAAACCAAAACCCTAATCAAGAAAACCCTAAATATGTTTTCTTGATAAATCCTTGTTAAACCCGAATCCAAGCTTCCCAACACCTTGAGTAGTCTTAGGTAGTCTTAGGATGAACACTTGAATGCTTGGAATACCTTGGTTGCAAAAATAAAATGAAACCCTAAAATCTATATGAATGCCGTGGGTTTTGAGTGGGAAAAGAGGGAGTATTTGCTTGATTTGTTTGTAGAAAGAGTAAGAGTATGTTGGTGGATTAGGGCTTGCTTTATATAGGATAGAGAAAACCATGGAAGTACTTAAATGAAACCATGGGAGCTAGAAGTGGTTAAAGGACAAACTTGTAAGAGCTCTCCTCCTCCCAAGGAGGAGGCCACGGTTTTAGGAGGGGGGAGGTACAAGGGATTTGACAATTACTAGAAACATGAGCTTAGGGTACATTATGTAAGGTTTACAAGTTGTAGGAAAGGTTTAAAAGGAATTAAATCATTTATTTCATGTGTATAAGCCTATGTCCGGTTCTAAGATGGAATAGGTGAGAAAAATAAATAAATTTTGAGTATTGGGTATAAACGTGGGTATTTGTTTAAGTGTAGATAGGTAAAGGTGCTTCCGGGTACGACCGAAAGTAATTTATTGCGAAACGTAAGCGTTTTACGTAACCAACAAAAATAAATTATGAAAAGTTATAAATTATACTCCTAATAATCATATAACACTTGCTTGATGTCAACTTTAATTTGTTTGATGTCCGTTTACATTGGACGTTGATTTTTAGTTTACGCGATTTAACTATAAGATAATAATTAAAAGCGAACGCGTAAAACTCTAAAAATAAATAATGGAATTTATTAAAGTTGAAAATAACCTGAAAATGAGAAATGTTACAGTCTCCACCCGTTAGGAGAGCCTTGTCCCAAGGCTCAAGATGCAACATTCTTCGAGGGTGTGGTTTTTGTGAAGAGGTGCGGATACTTTCCTCGGAACTGATCTTCGCGTTCCCATGTGAACTCTGGACCTCTCTTGGAGTTCCATCGAACTTTGATGATGGGAATACGACTTCGCCTTAGCTTCTTGATCTCACGCTCCAAGATTTCCACTGGTTCTTCCACAAAAAACTTCTACAACAAATAAGCACTTAAATAAGCTGAGACAGATTATGCAATTATAAGCTAAAATAGATAGAATTTTAAGAAAACTTAAACTAATGACTTCTAAACTACAAGACAAGCATAATAAGCATTAAACATCACAAATAAGCATAATTAAGCAAAGCTAAGCAAGCAATAAGCACAAATAAGCAATTCTACAGTAGATAAGCTAAAAATGAAAAAATGAAGACTTACAAAAAAACCCTTGCTTAAACAGGGCAACCAAGTGCTCTTAGAGCTATTTTACAAGCTCTAGCTTGTTAGAAACAAGTTAGTAAAACCCATAAGCTCTTCCATTGTAAGCTTATCATCCATTTGAGCTTTTGAGTGATTTTTGGTGAAATAGGACTTAAGCTTTATAAGTTATGGAAAAACTTACAATGCTTAAGTTAACAGCTTAAGAAAATTGTAAAAAGAGCTTTTGTGAGCTTGTGAACAGTTTTAAAACATAATAAACTTTAACTTAGAAATGGGGTAAAACATAAAAACTTCAATCTTTCATTAAACTTAAAATCATTACAAGGCTTTTAAGAAAACATTACAATAAGCTGAAAAACTTAAATTATAAGCTGAAAACTACAAAAAAAAAACTTAGATGTCCAAAGGCTTACAAATGACCCTATTCATACTACACTAATAAAGGTTCTAGGTCTTGTGCTTCTTTGCTAAGAGGGTTCAAGCCTGTCTTTCTTGTGTGAGAGAGGTCACAAAGTAATCCTAGCCATCTAATTTGAGTAGTGTCCAAGCCAATTGATCTTGTCCATCCATTCTTTGTCTTCTTTCATAGACGAATTAGAGTGTAGAGGATTGCCAAGGTGGAAATTGGTGAGATAAGGTGTGGGGTGTGTAGACAAAGTGGAGAAGAAAGGGGAATAGTGTTGTCTGTTATTTGGCGGGTAGTGGAGACAGGGTAACCAAAAAGATGTACAATGGTTCCCGCTTTATTTTAAGTTTGGGAAATGGGCAAGAATGGTCCCTCAAGGTTATACATTGTATTGCAAGTTTAGTCCTTGTGGTGATACAACCTTGGTCATTGGAGTTTAAAAATGTTTGCACCGTTAGTCCTTAAAGGACTAACGGGGTAAAGGTTATAAGGGTTGTGTTTAACGGGAGTGTTATAAAGGTGTTGGGCCTGTTTGTTGGGTCGGGTATGGTTAAAAGAAAGGTGTTGGGCTTTTATAAGGATTAAAGGTTTATGATAAGAATTTAGTAAATTATAAAGAGGGCTGAACCCAGCCCACTAGGTGGTACGGGTGGGCCCAGCCTTTAGACAATTTAGGTTTTTGGGTTTTGGATTTTCGGATGCCTCATGTTCAATGCCCCTGCCCGGTTGACTTTGGCTTTTTGACTTTTGGTTGACTTTGACTTGTCCTTTTATACTTCTCATGGTCTTTCCGTTCTCCGCTTGTTTTGCTGTTTTGGGCTTCTATTTTTGTCCTTTTCTTGGATATCCGTTACTTTGCATAATACAAATGCAAAACATACAAAGACAATGTATTTTTGGTACGTTTTTAGTCATTTAAGTCCAGTTTTAGTGGTGAAAGGAATGTGTAATTAAACACATACCAGGAACCTTACCATCTACGCAACCCAACTTAATATAATTGCCCGATCGGTTAAGAGAGGAATTCTCTAACCACACAACCATCCTCACAGGATCTCACATCACATCTACACTACCATCTACATAACTATCCAGACTTACATCCTTAAATAATACATACAAGCAACAATGATCAACGCAATCAAAGTCACAAGTCCACGTGTGTGTTGCCTTTATAATTAGGGAGAATTACATGTATATCCTTCTTCAAGTTTAATATTACGTCAATATCCTTCTCACTTTTGTAATTACATTAATATCCTTCTCAAACTTTCAAATTCTCATATATATCCAAAAATCAATTTTATCATAATTATATTAATTTCTAATTTTAAAAATATTATTTATCTTTTATCTAATATTTAACTGACTAAATTACCCTTCTTACCAAACCTACTCATAAGACTCTCTTTCATTCTTTCTTTCATTTCCCGGGGTTGACTTTGGCTTTTTGACTTTTGTTGACTTTGACTTTGTCTTTTTGACTTCTCATGGTCTTTCCGTTCTCATGCTTGGTTTTGTCGTTTTGGCTTCAATTTTTGTCCTTTTCTTGGATATCCGTTACCTGCATAATACAAATGCAAAACATACAAAGACAATGTATTTTTGGTACGTTTTTAGTCATTTAAGTCCAGTTTTAGTGGTGAAAGGAATGTGTAATTAAACACATACCAGGAACCTTACCATCTACGCAACCCAACTTAATATAATTGCCCGATCGGTTAAGAGAGGAATTCTCTAACCACACAACCATCCTCACAGGATCTCACATCACATCTACACTACCATCTACATAACTATCCAGACTTACATCCTTAAATAATACATACAAGCAACAATGATCAATGCAATCAAAGTCACAAGTCCACGTGTGTGTTGCCTTTATAATTAGGAAATTACATAAAATCCTTCTTCAAGTTTAATATTACGTCAATATCCTTCTCACTTTTGTAATTACATTAATATCCTTCTCAAACTTTCAAATTCTCATATATATCCAAAAATCAATTTTATCATAATTATATTAATTTCTAATTTTAAAAATATTATTTATCTTTTATCTAATATTTAACTGACTAAATTACCCTTCTTACCAAACCTACTCATAAGACTCTCTTTCATTCTTTCTTTCATTTTCGTCTAACCTATTCATCTTCTTCTAGTCCCACCATTTTTGTCACAACTGATCTATAACTCCGAATGTAAGTTCTTATTTTATTCTTGATTTATATTGAATAAGGATATGTGATCAAACATGTACAGTTACGCATCTTCTTGATTTATGTTTAGTTTATTTTGTATCATATGAACAAATATGTGTGGTTATCCAAGTCCTTTTTATTTGTGTTTTGTTTAATTCATTTCATACGAACACTATCTATATGTCTATATTATACTTTGTTTCTTAGTTTCTTTTTTTGTGTACAAGTTGGGTGAATATCATCTTCATATTGTTGTTGTGTAATTTGGTTTATGTCATTTCATACGAACACTATATATATATACATATATTACAGATGGTGTGTTGTTGTTTGGTTTATTCGTGTTTGGTTCAATTCAATGTATTTTACAGAGAGGTTTGGTTAAAGATGAATAATATTGTTGATACTAGTATGAGCGACTCTTCAAGAACAAGACGAGATAATATTCTTCAGTCACCAATAACCGAGTAAGTTTCTACCGGTTGTTTTGGTATGATAATTCTTGGTTTTATTTGTGCAATTGTTAACATTTTTTTGCACCTAACTGGTTGTTTCCATTTGAATATACACATGGTCAGGCAAGTAGCACTCAACTACAAGCTTAATTTGAAATATGGAGGGCTATTTCGATTAGCAAGAAACTCGAGTAAGATGGTATGCTGTTTTGGCAAAAGAAAGTGTATTTACATAGACATGTGCTCATACAACTTGAGTCAACTGGTTGAAGAAGTGAAAAAACATTATCTATCGCATAGCAATGATGTTTTGTCAATACTTTTTTTTGACAAGTATGCAAAAGAACAAACTTTTATTCAACTTGAAACTAGTGAGAATTTTCAGTTGATGCTTAACATGTATGATGAGGAAAAAGAACTCACAATATATGTAACGAAAAATAATCAAATGCCACAGAGGTGTCAAAATGAAATTGCTTTTGTACCTGATGGTGAAAATGGTTCGGACTCGGATTGTCAGAGTGAAAATAGTTACCACAGCCTTCATAGTAGTGATGATGAACATGACTTCAAATCTGAGTTTGAAGTTCACTCGGACATGAAGAATAGTCCAACTATGAAAGTGCATCAAAAGTTTTCCGACGTGATTTAGCTTTAGAGAGACGTTGAAACCAAATATGCAATCATAAATGAATTTGAGTACACAATTAAGAAAAGTGATTTGACACGATTGACGGCATGTTGCGAAGATACTAAGTGCGAGTGTAGGAATTCATCGTCCCCTATGGAAGATAAAATTCCTTTTCAAGTAGTATCTAGTATCTGGAACTAATATACATACAGAAATGGGCTACAATTTGCAAACTGAAATTTGTCCTTTATTTACAAATGTGCATGTCCAAGAAGTTTGGTAGGAAACAATTCGTGTACTCGAACAAACAATTTGTGCTAATAAGCGTTGCTCATAAGGTGGATAGCAAATGTGATGTCGTGATAAAATAAAATCTGATGAGATATATCTGCAACTGACATCAGAAGATGGCTCAAGACGACTTACAATGTTGATTACCGTAACATGAAGAATATAGAGGTTAATGAACAAGCTTACATGGCACATGTATTGGAAGTGGGAAGATAGTATTACAAATGGATGTTTCAGGAAAGAACTACTAACTAAAACAAATGGGAGCATTATTTGAAATTTCCTTTGTAGAAAAAGGGAGACCAAAAACATTCCAACGGTTTTTAATATGTTTAGAAGCTTGTTTAAGGAATTTATTGCTAGATTGACGGCCTTCAATAAAGAGTCATGACGCGTAGCCATCTGAAAGGGAATTCTTCAATAGAGTACTACTGCTGCTGTAAGTAGTGACGGTAAGAATAGTACATTCCATTGCAGATGGTGGTGCTTGAGATCAAAGAAAATACAAATTCATGGGAGTGGTTTCTAAAGTTACTAAAAAAGGCAATTGGGACACCTAATGGTCTTGTTATATCATCAGACATGCAAAAAGGGTTAGGTGCTGCCATAACACAAGTTTATCCTGATGTAGAACATCGAGAATGCATGAGGCATATGTATAGCAATTTTAAGAAACAGTTTCGTGGTGACTTTTTCAAGTTCAACATATGGGGTGCTGCAAATACCTATAGTCAGATCACTCATCAAAACCGATTACTTAGGGAAAATTTCTAAGTAAGTAAAGATGCGATGTGTATCTTAATGAGCATCGTAATAAAATGGAGTAGAAGCAGTTTGGCACAACATCTAAGTGCGATTATATACAAACAAAGATTTCAGAAAGTTAAATTCCTTGGAATTGTGTGATGTCCCGCTTCGCGATCGGAGGCTTGATCTTCTAGATCATTAAAGAAATGCTTAAGGTACTTTTAAGAATAAAAGACAGAATGATAGAAATGGAAGGACATTATATCCAGCTGCTAGGAAATATTATAGACGAGTCAATATCAAAGGCAAGTATCAATCATGTCCAATACCTATATTTAATCTGCTGAAACATATCTATATGTAAAAATTAAATTTTGCTTATAATTTGGTTAATTTATTTCCAGTAGAACTTGGGTGAATACAAGTTAATAGAAGCAGTGACATCGTGCTGAGGAAAAGACAAAGGAAAACGATTGGATTTATTTGTATGGATACAGATGAAAATGTAGTGTCGTGTTGTCAAGTTAACAGGTCTTACCCTTGTTTACATGCGGCCTTCCTTAAAAAGCTATAACAAGAGATCCAAAACTGGTGACAGTTAAGTTTATCCTTATTCACAATTGATAAATTATTTTAAAGAGCCTATGCTTTAGATGATACTCCAATTCCCGATAAAGATACAAAGGGCAACGATTAAAAGATAACAATGATAAGCGATCTACCCACAATGTTTACCAAACGCCCTGTTGGACACCCAAAAAGAATAGAAATTTTGCCACATGAGAACAAGAAAGACGCAAATGTAGACGATGTGGTGGATATGGACACCTTCAAAAAACATGCAAAAGATCTCCATCTGATGCGAGTACATCTCAAGTATCTCCATCTGATGCGAGTACATCTAAAGTACCTCCATCTGAACCATGTCAGCCACCCCCAGGTAAACGGTAAAATAGTTCTCGATCGTCTATTATATAGTTTTGAGAAACAATATTAACAATTTGTGAATGCTACTGATTTCTTTTTGATATTTCAGGAGACGAGTGAAGAACACAAAAGCTGGTGAAAGTAACAAGTCGAAGACAAACTAAAGAATCTCGATGAAGGAGCTGTTAGATTTTCTAGTCACTTGTATTAGTAGTGTACTGATAATTGACTTGAATAGTACAATATCGAAGATTTGGAGTTATTAATTTTTCACGATGATTTATCATGGATTGATTGTTGAGATTTCAAATGCATTTGCTTTTTGTTCTTGAATTTTACATCTCATCTTTTTTTATGTTAATGCTTCAACTGATTGTTATGAAACAACATGTTAATACCTGAACGATATATGGTTATTAGAAAAACTATTACAAATGTGAGTATATTATATATATTATGAGGACGTAATATTTAGTGAAGGGCATAATGGTCATTTATCTTTGTTAAATAAGAGGTAAATAAGGATCTTATAAATTAAAATCAATAAATATATAATTAATTTGATTTTTGGATATATACGTAAAGATAAAATTTTGGAAAGGATATTAACGTAATTACAAAAGTGAGAAGGATATTGATGTAATATTGAATTTTAGCAAGGATATAGATGTAATTGCCCCTTATAATTATGTTCGCGACCATAATTATAATTGCACCTTTTTCACACGTGTACTTACTTCCAAGACCACACATCTCAATGATAACACACATCTACCACATAGCACTTAATAATAATCCAAATATAACTCAAACATGATAATCCATCTAACGAACCATAAAATCCCAATCGACCAGACGAAACAAAAGTCACATCGTGACCCAAAATATAAAAGCAATCATCGATTATAGCAACGCATCGAGGTAGAAAACAAAATAAACTTATGTTGGGCCTCGCTTGGGTTTAACTTTTCTCTCTCAAAAGTCACCCAACTCCGCGGGTCTAGTGAGGTAAATAATCTCCCAACGACATCTCCTAGGGTTAGGTAAGACATGAACGAAAACACTAACAAAGGGGTAATATACTATTAGATCCCCATAATTAAAAAAGTATATTTTTCATATTATATAGTAGTCAATTCAAAATAGAAAGAATTATCAAAAGCTTTAGATAGCGGGAACATACGGTATATACGTACACAAACACTTATGCCCTAAAATTAAACATGATGAGAGGACCCATAAGCCTATAGTCTAGGCTCAACCACCTATCTCTATAACCAATGGCTCTGATACAAATCTTGACACAACCCTGCCACGGCTAAAACGCAAGGCATAAACAAGAGGGAATTTAACACACACATGGTATCTATAAAGAGAAATACTAAAATGAAAACTAAAGTAAAGCAAAGACACAAATAGTTCATAACAATACCCAAAACCAATGGTGTCTTTATTAATGAGGAAAGAGATCCTCGTCAATAAATGACAAGCACAACAATAATCCAAACAATTCATGCAAACCAATTATTCAAACAAAATCATAATAAACTCCAAGACAACCTACGGTCTCTTCTAGACACTTCGCCTCTCCTCTTAGCACCATTAAGCTCACCTAAAACGTGATGCTTAAAATGTCAACATAAAGTTGAGCAAGAATCATAGGTTTACGACATAAAACAATATCCAAAATAAACTTTCAATTAGCTGCTGCAATTACCAAAACAATTCATGACAACAATTAACAACAACAGGACAGAACGTGCCCACGATCCACAATCATTCCAACTACATATGTGCGTTACATGACCTCATATTAGCTCACGCAGTCTTACCACCGTCACACCTTGTTTTGCATATTGGGATCCACAATACCAAACTATCATATCGCAACACCACAAGACGGAACGTGGCCCACGATCCAATACATCATAACACAGCAAAGTAAAAAATATTTTTTAACACGACAACAAGACAAGCATCATTCTCAACCCAAAATAACAGAAAAAAGGGCTAATGAAACTCACCTTTGTTAGCTTCCAAAAGATTCCAACAAAAAGCTTACAAACAACTAAAATCACAAATCTAAACAACAAAATAACTCGTCTTACACGCTACTAAGCCAAAAGCTTAATGCACATGTAACAATCATATGATGGATGTCTAAGGTGTTTTATTAACCCCATGGGTTACCCCGACACCATACCCAACTTTAACCACTTCATTAACAAGCTTCACTAGTTAGTCACAATTTGTTCAAAATTGTAGAATTTTAACGTGACTTAACGTACTCAAAACCTCTACTTACTGATCTCCATAATGCATACCAAAAATCACCTATGTTCATCTATGAGCATATTAACTACCTGATGATTCCCAAGAGCCATTTACATGCACAAGTACTCCTAAGAAAATCAAACTTCAAAACAGTCCCAATTCAGATCTGTTTGCATACTAAAACGTTTGGACCGAAAAACCATACTTAGACTCCAAATTAGAAGCTCTCCTTTGGGGGATTTCTAATAGACACATAGAACTAAACTCCTGTAGAAGGGATAATCCTAATTAAAATTTTAAGTGGAGGTTTTATACCTTGTAATCTGACCTAAATCTGATCCGTATTTAATGCTCTGACAACTTTTCTTGAAAAAAACGTTTGAATGACTTCTCGACCTCAAAAACCTTCAAGGATAGATGTTCTGAGAACTAGACTCTCTGAGCTACGTTATAGACACTGGAAACTTGACAAAAGCTATTACCATCATTGAGATATCAGCTGAATAACACAACCCTAATTTCTGCCCTAATCTAAATCAAATTCTAACGCGAATTAAGTCTAACCAATTACACCCGTAAGCTTTTAATTAAATCTTAATCATTATAACATGATTATTATATCATTAATTATAGATTTAATGAAACCCTAATTATCCATCATAATTAATTACGTACAGTGATTAAAGATTAATAATTAACAAGGATTAATTTAAAACTTACCTTAGAACTTGATTTCTTCACAAAAGCAAAAACGTAAATTCTATTCTATAGTGTTGACCATGATTTCTTCACAAAAGCAAAAACATAAATTCTATCTCTCTCGCCAGATGGGAGGAAGAGAGGAACGACGATAATGACGTAGCAACCTGCGACGACATTAAAAAACCTACTAGAACAAAAACGGGAATGCCAGTAAAGGAAGCCAAGAAGGAGAATGAAGCTAAAAATGGGATCAAAAACAAACCAATCAGAAAAGCTAAAAAGGAAAAATTGACCGAGGCACCCATCTCTCAGCCCGTAGAATATTACCTGAAGCATAGGATCAATAAGAAACTAATAGAGTTGATAATCATAGGTTCAATGACTCCCTATCAAGAGCCTGAGTTAGAAAAATAAAAGGACTGACTTTCAATTTATTACCTAGGGTTATGAAGCAATCCTTAGAAAAAAGATAACGAGGAAGGAGGACATCGGAGGAAACTTTGAAATACCATGTAACATAAGAGGCCTGAAACACATGAACGCCCTAGTTGACCAAGGATCCGACGTGAATGCCACGCCCCTCTCTACCTACATGAAACTAACCGACGAAAGGCCTGCTGAGACGGACATTAGACTCTCCCTAGCTAGCCACTTGTATATCTACCCTTTAGGAATATCAGGGGACGTATTAGTTGAGGTTCCTAAAAGAGGCCTTTCATTTTAGGAACACCATTCCTGACAACAGCTAAGGCCGTGATTAAGTTTGATAAGGGCACCATAACTTTAAGATCTGAAAATAGTAAGATAAGCTTCCATAGGATACCTGAATCCCTTTGTAAGGGCGAGAAAGGGATTAAGAACGATATAGATCCTATAGCCCACTGACTAATGATGCTGAATTAGGCTAGTCTTTGAATAGGAGGAAAAGATAAAACTTCACCAAGAAAAGGAGATAGAGTTCGACCGATGGAGGAATAGAAACTTCAAAAATGAGCGCCCTGCTCTTGTTAAAATAGAAGATGAGGTAGATGATGAAGGAGAAGTCACGTAAGGACTTGTGACTTCGACTCTAGCTAGAAGACTCATAAATAAAGAAAAGCGATTTTTGAGAGGCAACCCAATATTTACTTTTCCTGCACTTAAGAGTGTCTTATTTGCAATCAAAGGTATTTTGCATAAAATAAGTGTAGGGGAACATATCCTGTTTAAAAGAACCAAATTCAAACATAATTAAAATAAATTGTTTAGATTAATTCGCGTCAGTTTCAAGTCATATGATTGTAATGATTAATTTCAGGTTTTTATGCAGTGCTTTCTACGGATATAACTTATAAAATTGTGTGCAGGAAATTTCTCATTAAAAACGAAGAAGAATTTTTCATAGACCCTGGAGACGGTGTCGGGATTAAAACCCGACGACGTCGCGTCTCCAACAATGTAAAAAATCGAATTTTTTCAAGTATTTCTAAAAAATAAAATTGGAATATTTAAAATTTGTAATTTAGTTGTAAACCTGCAGAAAACCTATGATTATATCATCGCTCTTATCCTATCTTTACTGCTTTCATATAGTCAAACCCTAAACTCTCATTGTATTTATATCTATCCCGCCGATTTTATGCTTGGTGTAGTTGTCTTTGTCTTTGATTACAGGTTATATTTGATGAGAAGAAGCTTGGAAGTTCTTAGGAAGTTTCATTAGACGATTCTTGGAGGACGATTTAACCAGTTATCGCATGTTTCTTCTCCATTATTGAGCAAATTAGGGGAGTACTAGTTTCTTTTACTTGTTTTCTTTTCCCTTTATTCATTTTTACATGTACTTCTATAGAACATTGGGGACAATGTTCAACTTAAGTGTAGGGGGAAAATAAGCCTTAGAAACTATTCCTTCATTTGCCATTTGCTTGTTCCTTAAAATGATGGGTAATATATCGAAACATAGCATAAAAAGGTAATTTTGACCCAAATTTAAATTTTTTATGACACATACCGACGCAAACTAACTATTAATAGCGTCTCATGGATAGGAATGTGTATGACTAACATAAAAACCCTCAAAATTCCACTCCAAAAATATGAGGTTCGCCTTTAGATCTTTAGGAATTTGGGTATCCATTATCGATACCCAAGATAGTTGATACCTTTAGCTTTCTCGAGTTAAGGTTTGAATCAAGTCATATGTGTCTATTCTGTCGTTACGGATGTGTACGTATGGTCTTACTCGCCTTTTCTAGAGCATTGGTATCGGTATTAATATATATGAGTGTACCGGTAGTATATTAAATTCTAGAACTTATTTTTGTGATGCATCCCGAGACCGCATGTAAGTATTAGGATTTGCTAGATAAGAGGCACTAGGATTAACCCATGTTTTAAACCTGTAATTGTTATTATGGTCACACCGATCATGTAACTATCCCATACAATTGCCATGCACTCATTTTTAGTGCATGATACCCCTAGTACAACCCTCCAAGCCTATCTTTTTTCACGGTTCTCTTCATTTTCTGGTTAAGCCGGACTATTAACGAAGAGCATTGATAAACTTAAACCAATCGTTACACCAAAAACGCCTTAGCCTAACTTGTATGTACTCACCTTTAGTACATTATTATTTTAACCTAAGTTAATTATTTGAGTACACGGTTGCTAAGTCTTTATCCTTGCAAATACTATTTCGGGACGATTGGGATTCATGGTAGTATTCATCTTATGAAGAATTGGGGAAGAAGTAATTTATTACCCCTGATAGAGCTCAATAAGCTCCATGTTATTTTGATCCACCTCAAATTGGGTCATTAGTTAGATTGTAAATAACCGAGTATGTAAAAGTTCAAGTGTAGGGGTGTATCTATAAACCCCCATGATGTATTATATGTTTAAGCAATGGCAAAAGTGTACGAAAAAAATTGTGTATAAGAAAAAAGTATATAAAAAAAAGAGTGAAAAAATGTACGGGCTGCCATTTACTTATGTTTATATTTATATTAGAGTCAAATAAAAGAAATAGAAAGAAATTAGTGTAGAGTTTTGTAGAATTTGTATATTTTGTCCGAGTCTTTGGCTTAGCAACCAAACCAACATGTATTCTTATAAATAATTAGCTAACCCTTCCACTCCAAATTCACCCAAAGTCACCACCTAAATGTATCCCATCTGTTTCCGTTTCCATTAATGTTATCTTACACCTACACCCCACAACCCTTTAAAAGACCTCTTGGATAGTAATGAATAATGCTTGCGCCTAGCGGTGGAGGTTGATCCTTTACCAAGACTATGGTAATGTATATGCTATGACAAGTAATGAGTGTTGATTTTCTGTTTCCTCATTATGTTATAATTTATTATACACCCGAGAGAAGATTGGAGGAATCCCAACACATTATATGGTGCCTAGTATATAGTATTTTGTGCTTTTTAAATTATGATGGTCTTCTAGAAGGTTGTGTTTTGTAAATAATTTTAAAGAGTAGGTTAAATGACCCGGATACTGCTATTGTCTAGGTAGAAAAGCCCATTTGCTTGAGGATAAGCGAATCCTAAGTGTAGGGGTATTTAATGAGGTGTCATTTTATACACTATTTTGGGGTCATTTAACCCCTTAAATCATGCAAATATGCCCATATTATGTGCTTAATCATCTGTTTTCAGGTTTTTAGCACGTGGATGGTATTTAGAGGAAATACACATGACTTGGGCTCATTTGGAGAAGAAACGGACAAGACTACGACTCTACACCAAGAACCATGAAGAATTATTCATTCAGAGCATGGAGACGGCGTCGCAACCATAAAGCGACGACGTCATAACATTCATGGTGACGGCATCAGGACATAGCCTACTTAAAGTGGATCTAGAACCATCTTTGTGGCGACGATGTCGGGAGTACAAAGCGAAACCGTCGCAGCTATATCTCTATATATAGAAAACTGATTTTAGGGTTTCAAGTGTGTAACTTTTTATAACTTTAGGGAGACGAACCCTAGCCTTTATAGCAGCTTCATATGTTGTTTTAGGGCCTTAAAACCCTATTGTACTACCTTGGATCCATGTTTTAATTCAAGTAAGGTTATTTATCATTAATCATTCAATATGTCTATGTGTTGTGTGATTGATTTATCTTCTTGCTTTCATTATAACATGCAAGGCTAAACTCGCCTTTGTATTTGCTTATGATTGCATGAAAGTCAGATTATTGATCCTATTACTGTTGCTTCTTGTTGATGAATGTGCTCGTTAGGCTTTGGAAAACCAGCTTTTATCTGTATCGTTGTAGACAGGTCTAGAGAAATGGGAGTGCGTAGAAAGGATACCATTGAGTAACAGTCTTCATACTACCTTACCCCCTTATATGGTTGATCCCTCTTAAGGTATTTCACATGCATTTAATATACTCTTAGGGGCCTTGTAATAGTCTTCATACTACCTTACTTGTGCGTTGCCCTAACGGAATATTAAATAGACGGCGGGTTCGTGTAATCCATTCATGACCTAGGAAATACTTACACATATCATCACAAGTGTGACAAGGCAGCAAGATTAGGAAAAGCAATCTGATAAATAGTACATGATTAAGTAAATACATTCAACTATCATAAAGTTATCACCAGTAGTTTAGATTATGATTAGTTTAGTTAATAGTTAAATAAATTAACCTCTCAAACCATAGATTTACTTGCTTTCTATAAAACATAAAAATACAAAAATAATCTTCCCTCAACCCCTAGAATTCTATTAGACCGTGATCAAGCCTTCCCAACCTATTCCCCTAGAGAACGATAACAACCCCTGAGTCTTGCTTGTACTGCTACTACAACGGTTAGGTGCTCTGCCTAGGGAGTTGTAAAACTTTGTGTAGAAGTCCTACAACGACCGCATCAAAGACCAAGAAGACTTTTATGTTTAACAATATTCTAATCTGGTATGGTTCACAAAGAAGTCGGGGTTAGCAAATACTAAAAGAAGAACAATATGGTTTGCTTTACTCCTAGAATTAGAAATTGATCAAAATGAGAATCACATTCTTAGACCATCTACTGTGGCTATAGCAAAGAAGCTTAAAGAACTCATCCAGAAAGACGAGCTCACAATAGATGATCTTAAGGGTGCAGGATTAGAGAAGCTAAAGCAACAGTACAAGAACGATGTGGAACTTGAATACCATGTTGATAAACTTAAAATAGTTGTGTTAACAAAAGCTCAGTGGAATAGTAGTGAAGGTGATGTATCTAAGCCAAGATCATTTAAAAGTCACATGTCAAAGAGCACAAACCCTCATCCTTGCTTTTACAACAATGACTTCTATTACCTAGTAAACCTTAGTACTGGAGAGAAGTACACTACATCTCTCACTATGCACTTGGCTTCAAGGTACCATATCCAAGGTATTGAAGATATGATCCCAGATAGACGGAGTAAAGAGGTACATTGTTATCAGATTGTAGCCTTGAATGGAATTCATCATTGGGAAGATGAAAGATAAGACTTCTTCAAGGTAGAAATCAATAACAAATCACCAGGCAAAGTCTATTCTGACAAGAGAATCATATCGGTTGTAAGAGTTGATGCAAAAAGAAAATGGGGTTATGGATTCTTGTCAACAATTGTAGTTAGGGATTAGATAAAAAGGAGTACACTCTCAGTTATGCAGATCTTCCTAGACTCAACCTCAATGATATAGAAGATATGTACCTACTCAAAGTCCAAGACAAGTTGCACCATCTCTAGTCTCAGTTTGAGAAAGACTTTAACAATTCCCTTCTACTCTTTATTAAAGAACAGTAATACAAAACAGAGTTGAATATTTGCAATTGGGAGTGGAGAGCTACCAGCGGACCCTCAACCTGACCAAGCCCAAGCTTTAATTTGAAGGAATCGAAGACAAGATACCATACACAATGTCTGGAATAGAGAAAAGGGTAGTGTATCTCAATCAACACAACTACAAGTCTTTGATAAAGCTAAATGAAGTTAAGAAATTTTGTGACGGTACTTTGATGCAGATTCAAGAAAACCTGATTAACATGGTGAACAAGAATGAGTTGGATCGAGGTAACAAAAGGTTGAAGGGACATGATTAGAATGACAAGGACATTAAAAAAACTACAGAGATGCTAGACAAGGTTGATCAAGTCATGAAGCTGAAGAGTATATTAGTGGACGTCCCAAGACTATTGATCCCCGTTTTTATGTAAGGCCTGTGTAACTACCCCTTAGGGGGAGATTATTAAAAACACATAAAGTGTTGGTTACAAGGTCATTTATCTAGTTATCATAGTCTAGGGACTAGTTGAATAAATGGGGAAGGACTTGTTAGCAATTTATGTAAAATCCCTTTTCCTCCTTAGTCCCTCCTTTCTACCTATATTAGAGGGCTAAGGGTAAGGAAAGGGGTGGTGATTTCTTACTATTCTAATCTAATATTTCTCTCTTTCTTTCCCTCTCTACTTTCTCTCTCTAGGAATCTCACCCATTCCTCTCTCCCTCTCATTCTATATATTGGAATTGGTTATCTAATAACCGTAATATTACACATAATATTCTATGAGCTACCCAGTAGAAATAAAGAGCATATAGCATTTATAATCAACATAAAACTTAAAAGGAAAAATGTATCGAATAGCAACCAAGCTATGTAAAGAACCGGTACTTCTTCGAGAACACGCACGTGTGTTAAACGTGCGAACTAAAATCCCTTGAGTTGCTAATATAAGCAACCTCTACGTGTATCCAAACTACACGTTAACCAACACCACCCGAATGCTAGTTCTTGAACCAACGAGCTAGCGAATACTAGAAGTAATCAAACTCAAACACCTTTCCCAAAAGGGCATTTGTTTTTGTCGAATACAATGAGTCTTAGGGACCCTCTATTTATATTCAATATAGGGCTCCCAAGTTTACCTATCCCACTGATGTGGGATAAACTGGTTTTTCCCTCTCCCTTTAGTTTGTCACCCAAAACCCACAAGGGAATACCCTTGGGTTGAATTTTTGACTTTCTTAATATTTTATGTATAATTACCTTTAATTACATATTAAATATAAAGCCTTATAGTTAATTATTCATAAACGAACTAATTAACGACCGTTAGTATTCTTCCATCGAATCATATGTTAATATATATAATAAATATACAATTATATTATTATACACATTAATAGAGTGGTATATAAGTATGTACGTGTGTGACCCTCGTAGACTCATGTATTCCTAGCCGTATAAATATCCGTATTCCATGAGCAAATCCCAACAGGTCCCACTTACGAATGTCAGTGTTATAGAATATAACATACTAACATTGATGAATAGTCTAGCAACATCATAAATGCTCCTAGATATACTTGAGTATACTTTCGGTAAACATCTCAACCATCAATGGTTTTAGTCATTCATATCCTTTTGTTTCACATACAATATTAAACATGGATATGGATTAAAAGTCATTCCATAATTTAACGATTTTGTTTCTCGCATCTATATTGATCTAGATCACCAAATGTAAAAAGAATCATCTTAACTACAATTTGGGCATGGCCATGCAAATATCAGATCAACCCAACAAGGGCCCTAGTAAGTATCTAACTCCCAAACACGTGGAGGAACAAATTCTATTTTTACTAAAAGTGGCAGTCATGTACTTCAAAACAATTATGAAAATAGTCTTTATAACTACCTTATTCAGCATAGCGGTTGACTAAAATCAAGAAATGCTATCCATACATGCAAGACCTTCTTGCATCTTAAGTCTGAGGATAAACAAACTTTCACCATATGTGTAACTCACTCAATGACACCAATCCATAAACTGGTTAACACTAGGTGGGGTATCCAATATTCAACCTCATTGAATAACATGTGAAGTTGGCAGAATCATCTTTACATATTCAACAAAATATAACCAAACACTCATATTTGTCTTATCTTAACAATATTCCCATATTGTTAACTGACAATGGACATGATTTAGAATACAACAAGCACTCATGGATTGAAACATGCAAATATAGGACATAATTATTATAAAATGAAAACAATAATACCATGTATATTAATTCATTGAAAAAATAACAATTGTTTAACATCCTATTATCCAAATACTAACTAAGACATCACAAATTTACATGAGACTACTAGCTGGACAAACTCCAATTTCCATAGCATGTTCAAAATGCTTATTATATGTCATTGGCTTTGTAAATGAATCGGCTACGTTGTCATCTGTGTGAACTTTCTTAAGGAAAATTTCACCATTTTGAATTACTTCACGAATGTAGTGATATTTCCTTTGATAATGTCTGGCTCCCTTCATAATTCTAGGATCTTTGGCGATTGCTATTGCAGGCGCATTGTCACATATCATCTACATAGGTCTTTTATTTGATGGCATGACATCTCCAAGTCCATTAATAAATTTCCTCATCTAGACAGCTTCCATCGATGCTTTAGCAACATCAATGTACTCGGCTTCTATAGAAGACATAGCAATAGTGCTTTGTTTGGCACTCTTCTAGTCCACGGCTCCACCATTAAGTACGAAAACATATCCTAATTGGGATTTGGTATCGTCCTTATCAATCTGAAAACCAGCATTAACATAACAAGATACTTTCAGCTCAGCTTTGGGTTTTTCCCCATAAACAAGAACCATATCTTTAGTATTCCTCAAATGCTTAAGAATAGTTTTAACAGCAATCCAGTGAACTTCGCCAGGATTTTTCTAAAATCGACTACATAAGTTTTGCGCAAAGGCAACATCAAGTCTAGTGCATCTCACGGCATATATAATCGATCCTATAGCCGAAGCATAAGGAACTCTTTGCTTACGTTTTACCTCACTAGGTGTTTGAGAACCTTGGGACTTTCTATAGTCAGGCTTCTCTTGCATTGGAACACTACCACGCTAGGAGTTTTACATCTTAAATTTCTTTAAGATTTTATCAAAATAAGCACTTTGACGAAGAGCTATTAACCACTTAGATCTATCACGTATGATCTTGATTCCAAGGATGTATGTTGCTTCTCCTAAGTCTTTTATTGAAAAACACTTACAAAGCCAAGATTTAACTTCTTACAGCATTGTAATGTTATTTCCCATGTTTAATATGTCATCGACATATAGAACTTGGAATGCAGCATTACTCCCACTAGATTTGAGATATACACATGGCTCATCAGGATTTTGAGTGAAACCAATCCTTTTGGTTTCAACACCAAACCTCTTATTCTAGCTTCTAGAGGCTTGCTTTAATCTATAAATGGAACCTTGTAGTTTACATAATTTGTTGGGATGATTCGGATCCACAGACCTCCTAGGTTGCACCATGTACACGTCCTCGCTTAGGTGACCATTCGAAAAGGCGGTTTTGACATCCATCTGTCAAATCTCATAGTCATAGAATGCGGCTATGGCTAAAAGAATGCTTTTCTCTAATATTTGCAACAAGAGAGAAGGTTTTCCCATAATCTACACCGTAGGTTTGCGTAAAGCCTTTTGCTACCAAATGAGCGCTAAAGGTGTGTACATTGCCATCCATGTTAGTCTTTTTCTTGAAAAGCCATTTACTCCCAATAGTTCGACCATTAGGAGGAAGATCAACCAAACACCAGACCTGGTTATCTTTCATGGATTGCATTTCCGTATTCATAGCTTTAAGCCATTTGTCAGATTCAGAATCTAATAATGCAGCTTTGTAATTAGGAGGTTCATTAAGATCCCCTAATTCATGCTCCTCAACATCAACATAGAAACCATATCTATCAGGTGCTTGAGGTATCCTTGCGGATCTACAAATAGGAAATATAATACTTTGGGGCTCGACCTTAGTAGGCACGACCTCATTATATGTTTCACTAGTATTTTCAGAAGGTTGTGTATCATATTCTTGAATTAATTCAAGTCTTACGTCACTCCCACTCGCTTCGAGTAATCCATGACTCCCACTCACTTCTTGTAATGTGAGACTATTCTCAAAGAACTCAGCATTTTGAGCAACAATATCTTGTTCTCGAGTAGATAGTAGAATTAGTAACCCATCATTTCCTTTGGGTATCCTACGAAGATACACTTAATGGATCTGGAATCAAGTTTGTCAAGCGTGTCTCGTTTCACGAGTGCCTCACAACCCCAAACCCTTAATTAGGACAACTTAATAGATTTCTTATGCCATATTTCATATGGTGTCCTATCAACCTTCTTGGTTGGAACCATATTGATTATGCGAGCAGCACACTTAAGAGCATACCTCCAAAAGGATTTTGTCAAAGTTGTTAGATTCATCATGGATCGATCCATATCAAGTAAAGTTCGATTTATCCTCTCAGACACCCTATTATGTGGTGGTGTATATGGTGGAGTAAGTTTAGATACAATACCAGAACTTTTCATGTGAGTAACAAACTCATGACTCAGGTATTCGCCTCCTCGATCAGATCGAATAGCCTTGATCTTCTTACCGAGTTGACTTTCAACTTCATTCTGAAAGACCTTAAATGTTTCAAATACCTCATGTTTATGTTTCATCAGGTAAATATAACCATAACGGTTGAAATCATCAGTAAAGGTAATAAGGTAACTAGCACCTGTTAGCCTCAAAATATTGAGTCGAACAAGGAAGTTCGTTCATTATATTAGGTCTCGGTCACTTAATTAATTATACGTTGTAATAGGCTAGAAGGGTAAACGGGCTCGTAAATGTAAGCTAATTTTGTATGTAGATCAATTAGAAAAGCAACTTGACAAAGAAGAATTTCAAGAGATTGGATCCATGGCTTCTTTTAAAGTACTTGAGAAACAGTTTTAGATGTTCATCAAGTCACGGATGTATTTGGATGATGAATTTGTTGTAATGACACGCAACTACTTTCTCCAATACACTCAACTTGCGATTCCAGAATTCCGTGACACACTGATCCAACACATGGAATATGTTAAGAAGTCGATTGATGAAAGAGCAAAGCATAAAGAAGAGTATAACAGCTGGGTGAATGAAAGACAAATGCAGACAGCAGAGGATAAGGTTGATTCGAGTAAAGCATTGGATGCTAGTTTGGTTGATACAGAAAGCAGTGGGACAACATTAAAAGAGCAAGATACAAGCAGCAGATCAGGGAATGATGCACATGCTGATGATGCAGATATCAGACCCATATATGATGAAGAGCCAATGGCTGAGGTACAAACGACTGCTGAAATCAATATCTTTGCTACAGGACAACAGCATACTGAGCAACCTGAATTCATTAATGAAGGAGAGGTTGACCAGAATGCTGAACAATGTCATGAAATATGTCCTTTGCCTGCTAAATTAACTGATGACAAGACAACTGAACTCTCAAATCAATCACTCGAGTCTGAAAATGTTTGTCTCAAAAAGACTGTTGCCCAGTGTCAACAAGATTTTGCAAAACTCGAAGCACATTGTATCAATCTTGAACTACAATTACAAATGGAAAACAATGTTTTAAAATCAGGGCAACAGAGTCAATTTTTGAAAGAAAAAGGTAATGAAGCCAAGGTTAAAAATGACATCGATGTAATTGAAACAATAAACATCGAATTGGAACATAGTGTGGCTAAATTACTTGCAGAGAATGAGCAGTTACATAAGGAAAAAGAGCATTTGAAACAGACTTACAAAGATCTTTTTGATTCTATCAAAAGGACACGAGTTCAGACCAAAAACCAGAATGACTCTTTAATGGAACAACTGAACAAAAAGTCTAATGAAAATGCTGATGTACTAGCTCAGATTCAGAAAAAGGGGTTTGCAATTGCAGCATTAAAAAATGAGTTAAGGAAACTAACAGGAAATAGTGTGAATACTAAGTTTGCAAAGCCATCAATCTTGGGAAAACCGGTTGGACAACCACTCAAAAACCAATCCGTTGTTAGACAACCGACTGCGTTTAAGTCTGAAAGACCTAGAATTTCAAAACCACGGTTTGCCTCCCAAGTTGATGTGAACAACGACTTGTCAAAACCAGTCACTACACATCATTTGCCTAAGGGAAAGAGAATTGCCCTGCAAACCTCATAACATGATTGCAACCAAGTCCATCTAGGTACAACTCCAACGGACATAGTTCATAATCACTACCTAGAGGAAGCTAAAGAAAAAGACACATAAACACTTTGGATTCCCTAGTAACTTTTTCAGACTCCAAACATTTAGTTTTGCTCG
Source organism: Tanacetum coccineum (assembly GCA_026074375.1). Taxonomy (NCBI): domain Eukaryota; kingdom Viridiplantae; phylum Streptophyta; class Magnoliopsida; order Asterales; family Asteraceae; genus Tanacetum; species Tanacetum coccineum. The sequence continues at coordinate 32,690 of BQNB010005399.1, read as the reverse complement.
ACATGTCAGAAAGTGTCTTTAATGCATCTTGTCGCTTGTGTAATAAAATTCCTGAAGAAATTAACTCGCCTGCTATGGTTCCATCCAATAGCAAACAACAGAAACCAACCCGTTAGAGCAAATAAGGGTGCAACGAACCAAAAAGAAGATCCCAAAAGACATAGGGTTTTCAGTCAAAAAGATACCACGTGCATGAGAAACAACTAAGTCCTAGATCTTTTCTTCCCCCCCCCCCCCCCCCCCCCCTGGTGGCAACCAAGGGTAGCATTCTCAAGCTGTTTGTCTTAGATGGGCTTCCAACAAGGAAGACATTCGCCTCTAGCACAACAAAGGTTGAAAGTGAACCCCCAAATGGTTCAAATGCAGATATCCCTAACCAATGTGAAAGCGAACAAGCTCTTAATGTCAGTGTAGGTACTCTCTTAAGTACAGGTACATCGTTCAATCCTACAGAGGAAGGACTCAGAGTTTGGTTGCGAAAAAGAAAGATATCTCAGAAAACAGGGCTTCAAGGAATTTTGATCTGATGATCACAAAATGACGTTTGAACAACGCAGTTCAAGCCTCGGTCATCAATGTCAAATGGCGTCTGCTGAAAATAACACTTCAGGCCCCGTTCCTCAATGTTCAAATGACTTCTGATCATAACCGTTCAGAACTCGGAATTCAAGACCACAGCAATGAACAGTCAAGTTTCAAAAGCTGTTCCAATTTGTTCCTTAGCAACAGACAGATACATCATGCAGGAGTTTGGAATTACTATTCCACTTCACCTAGCAACTGCTGAGGTCAACAGGTAATACTATTATATACTGAATAAAAAAAAAAATCAGAAAATCAGAAATTTATCCAAAAGATTCTTCCTCGACATGATCTCTTGAATCGATAACATTTAGTGCTTAGAAAGTCGATTAACATTGACACGGGTGTGTTAATGAGTTTGAGCGAGAGTTGAAATAGTTCCAAACATGTCATTTCTACTTTTCTAGGTGGCTATGTGCACAATGTCAGTACATAACCCGGACTTCAAATAAGGAAGGGTTAAATTAATCTCACAACGATGAAAATTAACGTTCTCGGTCTTGAGCTGATTTAAAAGAACTTTCAGTTTTTAGCTCAAGAAAAAGGTAAGTGTACGTTTCAGTGCGCTTACCCTTACCGTTAGAAGAGAAGTCCTCTAACATCTGGTTTTTCAAAAAGTTGAACATAATTTTCCAAGAAATTCTCAATGACAATTCATAATCTTTCAAAATTGGTGTTCAACACTCCAAACCTCACATGTTTCTAAAGACAACAATTTTGTCAATTGGTCTATTCTTGAGGGGGGTTTTTCGAAAAACAGTTTTAATGTTCATGGAACATCAAACAACGACAAACTTTATGTATTCAAAAACATTTATCATAATGTTCTCAAACCATTTCATTGTGACCATATTTTCTCCCACAAAATTTTCAAGACATATTTTAATCATAAGGTATTTAAAAAAAACTAAGTGTTTATTATTTAAAATAAGGGGAGAAAATGTATTTAAAATATGATCTAATCGACTCAATGTGCTGAAGAAAAGGTTTTATGGTTCGATCTTATACCCAACAACATCTTAATTTCACGACGATTCTGAAGTCATAAGGTGGTTAGGTTAGGAATCAATCCTATGATCCAACCAGAACCGGAGGATCTACCCAAGGATAATCCAAAGTTAGAAATAGCAGTCCTTAGGTATGATTGGAGATGAATGTATATGGGAATAATGCCGACTAAGATTGAGTTAACACTAGAACAATCACAACAAGGTGTTAGTAATGACGTCTTGGTAAGCATTGAAGGCGTTGAAGAATGAAAAAGAAATGTATGGATAAAGGGTCTAAAGAAAGAAGCCCTCCACACAACTTAAGGCAGAAACCGGGTCTACCTATGCTGTCCAGATTAACTAGTTGATTGATGACATTGGAAAACGACATCATGGACCCAGTGATGCAATGCACAACCCTTCCCAGCCATTCGGGTTTCTCTTAACAGAAACTTGTCTCATTTGTCACGGAGATATCCGTTATCTATTGATATCTCATTCCGAGATCGTTGATATTGAATAGGTGTGCATATGCTCCAGCCTCCGTAGTACTAAAAACAAAAGGCACTATCCAGTCTAGAGCATGAGATCAATAAAAATCTCGTTTGGACACATTCCTTTACAAACCACCTTGTTGAACATCATTAAGTTCACAAGCTGTTATCAAGGTCGATAAGAATATCATTGTGATATTTGCCAGAACTCGAGTGAATGTATTCACAATGAAGAGGGAATCCTGATTGAGCCAGCATCAAACATGCTCTTGGTAGGTGACTTGACGTGATTCTATATGAATTAATCTTGTAACAACATGGATATCGATTTGGTCCAGTAAAATGAATTGACGTTGAAGAATTTTGATAAAAAGACATGCATCTCGATGTGTTATCAAAGCACTTTAACGAGTGACTATCGATTTGATTTTCATATATCAATTCTCGTTTATCTAATAACGTACCTGAGGTCAAACGGTGGTAACGACAACCTCAATCCCATTCAAATGCTCAATCTACGAAGACATACTATCTAGAAAGCTCAAGATTGAAAAACAAAGACTTCCGCAAACTTTGAAATAAAGCTCTGATGCCAATTGTAGGATCCCGTTAACACTTCACTTCACACAATCAATCACGAAATCGGAACTAGAAAGGAGAAAGAGAGAGTTGTTCTAGAGATAGAAACTAGAGAGAGAATTAAGAGAGAAAAGAGAAATGAATTATTTTAGATATTTTGAACAACTTGCTTTTTCTAAGTAAGAAAAAGCTTATATACCCCGTCACGTTAAAGGTGACGCGCAGAATATTTAACTAGGACCCGGGCTCGGGTTTTGCTTGGGATTAAACCCAAAACATATACAATATTAGATTATCTATCGAGCCCGTTAAATACACGTTGACTGTTAGTTTGACCCGTTAAATACTATAAAATAATGAAACTACCCTCATCTTGATATTGTTAAATTACTAAAATACCCTCTCTATAAAATGATTAAACTACTCTCATCTTGATATCACATTACTTAACAAATTAAGTTATTTTCATATATAGTCAAGTAAGTTTTTTATCCAAAACATCCACCGTAGAACAATAAAAATTGTGTTTTGAATATTCATGTTATAGAAAATTGTGAAAATACTTGTCATTAGCAATGAAATTTACCGCGCTGATGGTGTCTTTTTTTACTGCACTTAGTAATTCTTGACATTCTTAATGCTATTTAGCTAAACACGTAAACTAAACTAAGATGCATCTTGTAAACAAAGAATACAAAACCATATGACAAGAGTTGATCTCATTGTCACATATAGTAAAATGTATACTGAAATCCACAGTAGGAAGCAACAAACAAATATAATGTAGATGTATAAATCATATTTCTAAAAATACTTCCAACAAACATAACGAAAAGGAAATTGTTATTTTTAAAAGGAAAATGCTACATACACAAAAGTTTTACAAAAAAACTTTCACAAAATGACTTGTCACCATCAAATTAATCTTAATTAATTCTCTCTCTACCTTTTACAATTCATTAGTCTCCCACTGATGCATGACAAATCATTTTGTGAGAAAATCTTTTTGTAATAAAATCTTAAGTTGATTTGGTAGAAGAAATACCCAAGTTCTCTATACACATACATTGTTCATAAACGACATCCAAATCTGTGTACTTTCAACAACATAACAAAAAGGAAATTACTATTTTTTTAAAACTTGAGTTGACTACGTAAAATAAATGTCCCAAACTTCTATATTAGGAATTACATCACGGATCTGAATCCGTCCTTTCTCTTCCCTTGTTTAGTCTCTGGTCATTAACCTGTAAACCAGACACGTTTATACTAAACTATGGTATATAATTCAAAAAATTTATGATTTATAAAACGTATGGATGTTGGAGTCATACCCTGCGACGCACTTGTCATGAATTTTGAGTGCTGCTCAGCTCATTGTGCCTGAAGTAGTTAGTGTGTTAAATTTAGAAATGTAGAAAACAAACATAAGAAGTAATAATTCCATTTAAATAAATTATATATGTATGAACATCACCTTGAATTGCTTATATATGCCAGAGAAGCCCATCCTTGTCGAAGAACACTAAGTTGCTCATCAGTCCATCTAACACCCGATACCGGTTGACTTTTGATATTTGTATTGTTTGCACAGAAAGGATGTTGTTGAACTGAAGATGGACCCATGGGATGAATATAGTGTTCGGGAGTGACAACTCCGAAAACCAAATAAGCCATAAGCACACTATATAAGCCAAAACAAACACCCCCTAAATAACTCCAGCCAAAATTCGGCGCAGTTTGATACATTTGCATCCTAAGCATGCGTTGAAGCATCAAGTATACAGCCTGAAAATGAGATGAATAAAAAACAAGTTAGCCTTATAATAAACTTAATAAGGTATTTAAAAAAAATTAAAAACAAAACTGATTGATGGACATACATATCTATTCAATTCGGCCTCGGTGTGATTAAAGCTGCTATTTTCGACTATCGATTAATCACAAATGCACTGTGTGTGTGTTTTTATGTGATCAAAAAAAGTTGTTGGGACATGCAAGAGTGGCCGGGATGTTGATCAATGTGGGTTATGCGTTTTTTTTACTGGACTTATCTTTTGTGGCTTAATCTGAAACTTTTCGATAAAAGTGGCGTAATTATTTTGGTTGATTTGAAAAAAATGATTGGTAAAATTTAGATAAAGAAAAATGCATAATACACTTGTTAATTTATAGATTAAGCATATACTATTGTATTTATGCTTATGTTTTAGGTCTAAATAGCATTCATAAAAAAAATATTTTTGCAGAATTAAATAACATTTAATGTTGATATATTAATTTCAATCAAAGACTATAAACAAAAATAGTTAATGATACTTCAATTGTTGATATTATACTCTCACAATAAAAAAGGTGGATTAAATAACATTTAATGTTGATATTAATTTCGATCAAAGACTATAAACAATAAATAGTTAATGCTTTAATGGTACTTTAATTATTGATATCAATTTCAAATAAATAAATAAAAACAATGGGGTTTGCTAACTAATGCCCACTGGCAGAGGTTAGTGTAATTAATAAATACAAACTTTCTTTATTAACATAAAAATACATTGAATTTGGGTTAATTCATGTTTAAATATAATAATGTACATGTTTATTTAATGTGTATTTAATGCATTTTTTGTTAATTAAGAAAGTTTGTGTTTGTTAATTACACACTAACCTTTGCCCAATGGGCATTGGTTAGCAAAACGCAAAAAGAATTTGTGTTAATTATACTTCAATGAACTGAAATTTTTTAATTTACTGATGTGTCGTTGTGCGTATGTATTATTTATTATCAAGTTTTACATTTATATTTTGCCGACTTTACCTAAAAACAACACTAACGGGCAGTGTACTCGATCAGTTGTAGCTTCGTTGGTAAGTAAGGTGTCGTGAGAGTGTTAATTCCTAAGTCTATCAGTATTTTAGTTATCTATGTTAGTTTTAATCTAGGTTAATTCTAGGTTAAGTTAATTTTGAGTTAGTCCTAATTCTATGTGAAAGGGGGTTTCAGTCTGAGAGACTGGCACGGGGTTTGGTGGTAGCTTAAATCTATTTTAGTCACGATAACACACGCAAGCAAATAATCAGAATATAGAAGAGCGGTCAAGCCTATTATAATGAAACTGTATTAACCATGATTAATCCAATTAAAACGAAGGTTTGTTTATTAGTGCAATGATTGACTTATCTCGAGGGGCATATCATTCCTAGATTTAGGCGGTACTTCTTCCTAAAACCTAGACACGCTAATTCTGTCACAATTAAACGCATCCAAATAAAGCAATCTTTTGCTGATTATAATCTATCTTAGGAAATCAATAATGATGATCTTATCTAATCCTAGCTCAACGAGACTTTACTAACTTACTGTTTAACGACATCTTATTTACTAGTAGTCCACTGTCCAAGTCCTTACCAAGGGAATCAGAACGTCATTTGTTTATCCCAGGTCACCTGCTAGTCTAATGATCCCAGGTCACCTGCTAGTCTAACTTGTTCACTATAACAATGGCAAGGATAGGTCATTATTTGTGATCCTATGATTCTAGATATATAAATTACGGATATAGAGAGCTATCCTGGCATCTAGCTAGCTCTATATTTTGCATTACTAGATCCAGTTGAATGATAGGTCGCACACTTAAGCACGTAAACGAGTATAAATTGATAAACATAATCAACAATCAACAATAAATTAAGCAATCGAAATAAACAAACCAAACATTAAATCTTCATAAACATGGCTAATACCTAAAGGTATTAGCCAATAATCATTGTATCGAATACAAACATAATAAACTAATCAACCAAGGTAACCTAAGCGAGTTAAACGAATGATACCAAAAATTGAAAGATTATTAGAGCATAGATGATTACAAGATGTTTCCTATGGAATAAAGCGTTATTTGACATTCTTTGCTCTTCTTGCCTTCTGAAAATAGACTTTTGTGGTTAAGGTTTTGAAAATATGTTCAAGCACACCCTAAACTCATGTTTAGGGCTTTGTATTTATAGTCTCTGGAAATTCGTCGATACACCGTATTGGTTGAGGTCAATACGGCGTATTAAGGGTTTCTTAGAGTAGGGACCACGTTTAATATCTTCCAGAATCTTCCAATAATCTTCAATACGACGTATAGAGTCTTCTTGATACGGCGTATTGTTCTTTAATTCTTCGTAGTTTCTTGTGAAGTGTAGGCACAGATACGCCGTATATTCCTTGATGGATATGGCGTATAGGTTGTCAGAACAGTTATCTTGAGATTTCTTCGGTTAAGCTCCAAAATGTGTGCCTTTTAGCATAACTTCACCAATTACTCCATAATTACTGCAAATAACAACTTTAAGCAATTAAGTACCAATTCATGCAATAATTATACAAAATGGGTAAGAAACATGGGATAAATGATGCTATAAAAGTGACGTTATTTGATGTCATAAAATATCCCCCCACTTGAATGCTACTTGTCCTCAAGTAGACTTTAGAAAACATATGAAAATGTATCCTAACCGTAGTCAATGATTTTTCCATTAAGCAATTATTCGTTCAATTACTAATCAAACACCTCATGAAATAGGAAGATGAAATAACTCAAATCACTCAACTAATCTATGTGGTAACATGCAACTAATTCGCTCAATTGCTCGGTTGTGACGAGTATTCTATCATAAGCTTGGCAAGGATACACATCTCCATCACTAAAGCTAAGGAGTGACAAGTCTACAAAGGTAAATTTTGTTTAAAAGGCTCAAGGGTTTGATCACTCTTTTTAATCTCTATCGATACCAATATTCCAGAAAAGGAGACAAAACCACACATACACATTCATAACGATGGAATAGACATACATGGTTGCATTCATTCCTTAACTCGAATAAGCTAAATAATAGGACTAGTAGTCTTCACCAAAAGTTGTAACCCGCAAGGGCGACAAACCACATATACACATCTGTAATGACAAAAATAACATACATGATTGCATTCATTCCCCCACTCGAGTAAAACCAAGGGTTAGGAAGAATAGTGATATAGGGTAGGGATCTTCTAATCCTTCACCAATAGTAATAAACCAACAAGGCGGACAAAATCACACATACAAGGCCTTAACGACGGAATAGAAAGATGTGATTGCTCGCATCCTCATTCGAGTAAGACCAAAAGATACAGATTAAGAAAGGGAAAATAATTGTTGTTAAATAAAAAGAACAAAACAAATAGATTAAGTCCAAACAAATAAGGTACAGTGTTGCTAGTACTTTCCCGACCGTACCCATGAAAAAGACACAGAATCATAGACATAAACGTCTTGATCATAGATCAACAAAAATAACCTTAGTTGGCGTTCCCGTAACGATCAACTCCCAATTATCCATAATATACATACTTTACAAATTAGCGGTGATTTCGACCACTTTTATACAAGAATTACATGGTTGGTTTATTTCGACCAACATGCAACAATACACTACAGAATTACTTTTTTTTTGTATTTTTCGCTTTTTTCAATATATATATATATATATATATATGTGTGTGTGTGTGTGTGTGTGTGTGTGTGTGTGTGTGTGTGTGTGTGGAAAACTAAAAGGGGGGGTTGAATAGTTTATCGCTTTTTAATTTAATGTTTATGTTTGTTTATAAAAACTTAGATTCGACTTTTTGTGAATTAAATACTTGCACAATATGAATAATATAAATAAGTAATAACAAATAAAGAAATAAGAGATAAGAGTTAGAAATATCAAACCACAACACAAGGATTTATAGTGATTCGGTTACAAAGCACCTCTTCGCCCTACTCCACTCCTCGAGCACCTAACTCGAGAGTTTTCTTCACTATGTCAACAAACTCCCTTATGGCGGAGAAAACCGTACACAACTTTCGCTTATATCAATTTCCGACACTAAGTTAGATGTCGAGTTCTAATCTTAGCTAGAACCAATCTATCACGACTTCACAACTTCTTCACTATTTTCACGACTTCACATCACAACTTCGCAACTACACAACTCCTTTACGCCTTAGTATTCTTCACCACACTACTTCACTACTTCACTTCTAATTTCACACCTAACTATCACAACTTGGATGAATCACTAAGATTCAACTATACTTACAACAATCACCAAGATCTATCTACTACACAACTTTACAAGATTTACAAATGATTTACAAGTTATGATATGGATGCAACAAGATTGCAATACACACTTGAAGTGTAATACTTCTTCACTTGATGATGGAAGTATTCTTCTCTTGCACTTGAGGAATTGAGCTTGGATCACTTGAAAACAAAGCTTTATAATTAAATGATCAAAGAATTTTAATGAGATGTGTGGGCTGTTTTTGAGTGCAAAAGGTGAGAAAATAGTGGGGAAAAGTTCAGTATTTATAGGACATTCTGGAGGAGCATCTACCTATGGGCGGTCCTCTTAAATAGGTGGGCGGTCCCCTTAAAGATAAGGGGGCCGCCCTAGACTAGGCGCTCCTTAGTTTGTCCTTTTGTGTAGGGGGGATTTTCTGGAACTTTCTAGCCGTTTTAGGTCTGAAAAATTGAATTTCAAAATGTTTAGAATAAAACATTTCTTTTAATTGTAGAAAATGTTTTTTAATGTTTATAAATTTTTTTACAACATTTTATAAAAGTGTGAGGTTGAATAAAAATTTTCTTTGATCATAAAATGCATTAAGCATTTATTTATTCATACCTTTAAGTGATATAATTTTTGAAATGAAAATTTACTACTAAATACTTGTTTACGTTTAATTTTATATTGAACGTTTTTATATTTTGTGATTATCAAAACGTAAAGATGTAAAAAATATTAATAATGTTTTTAGGCATTATTTCTATCAACAATCTCCCCCTTTTTAATGATTACAAAATTTAAACTCATTAAATGTAAAATTATTTTTAAACAAGTATTTAGTGAGTTTTATGTCATTTCTCCCCCTTTTTGTAGAATCAAAAAGGTATCGTCGAGAATTGCTAGTAAAATCGACGAAATAAATGCTCCCCCTTGATGTGTGCTCCCCCTCGTTTGAGGGCACCAAGGAATCGAGCTATGGTTTCTTGGCTACAAAAACGAGTTAGAACAATACAAATATTTCTAACATGTAGCAAGAAGGAAAAATATGGCATAATAATAATGCAACCAACAATAATCATCCATTAAAAGTAAAATAGTGTGTGAACCATACTCATGCATACATAAGGAAAATAAATAACATGCTAACATACATGAAAATTTTAAACTACAAAAAGTCCTATAACTAGTAAAGCTCCATAGGACTTGCTTGCAAAATGGTGGATGGATAATTATTTGAGAAACTAAACATAGAGTATGTTTAGTTTGGGGAAGATGATGGAGGTGGTGGGATGATGGTTGTTGGTGGTTGTGAGAGCATATGTTCAATATATGAAAACATATATTGGAGTTCATCTCTTAATCCAAATATGAGAGTACGATTGTGAATGCAACACAAACATGAATCTCCATGTGCCTCAAGAAGGTTCCAAGGAATGGGATGACCAAAGATAGGTGGTGAAGGTGATGGAGTATCAAATTAGACATCAAGTAGGGTAATTGGTGAAAGGGTGAGAGTGATGTCTATTGATGCATTTTCTTGAGTTGGAGGTGGTGGAGAAACTCTTGGAGGAGGAGATGTTGGTGGGTTCAAGTAACCATTGGGTGAAAGTGATGTTGATGAGGTTGGTGATTTGGTATGTAGTCAATTGAGGATGAAGAAGTATCTTTGGTTTATGGTGTTTTAGATGGTGCATTAGGAGCACTAGGTGATGAGAGTTGAAGTTTGGGTGATGGAGTTTTTGTGTCATCTTGGGTTAAATCCACAAACAATTGTTTTGGTGGAATGATGTTGATTTTTGGTCTCTTGGAGGCTTTGGAAATGGAAGCTCTAGTGGATGCCATAGATGTTGATAATGGTTGATGAATGATGAAGAAAATGGTGTGTTGGAGATGATCATTTGGAGGGGATTTATAGGAAGAAAATGGTTTGAAAATAGAATGAGTTTGAACTAGTTTAAGTTATTCCAAATTATGTTCGAGCATTCTGGGCAAAGATAGCTGAGACTAGGTAAAAGGGGGTCAAAAAGCAGGGAAAATACTATTTTACCCGTGATTTGCTAGGGCGGTCTCCTTAATTAGGGGTCGGTCCCCTTAAATATAAGGGGGCGCCCGTTATGAATTAAGAGGGCCGCCCTCTACTGGTTTCCATTTTTCACAGAAAAATGATTTTTCTCAGAATTTTTGTGAGAGTATTTCTGTTTTGGTAGTTTATTTGTAGCAAGCCCTATTGAGTTTTATGAGCACATTTAATCATATAACATGTAATAAACACATCAAATCATGAAACCAAAGTAGCATAAGTAGTCGATTAAATAAAACAACCAAAGGTTTAAATTATCATAGCAAACAAGTATCTAAAGATAACCAACACCCAAGTCTTTCCGAATAAATCGGATAATCACCACACGAGTTGTTTAGAACATACACATAATCAAGTTAAAAATTGTCTTAAACACCATTTAGCTATCTAGCTAAATCTTCTTATGTCTTCACTTCTTCTTCTTGCTAAACACTCCTTTTAGTGCCTTTCCAAATGATTTGAACCCTCCGCGCATCTCCTCATGCATTCGTTGCGTTTGGTTGAGCAAGGTGGTTTGTCGTGCAAAGAGAGTTTCATCGGTTTGTTCGGAAGAGGAAGGTATTTGGTAGTTTTGGTAGTCGAGTGGATGAAGAGAGTTAATATAGGTGGTAGGAGATGGAGTACTTGCTCGAGAAGTTTCGACATCATCATCATCATCGTGTTGGTGAGATGACGTGCCTTGATGATGAGAGGATGAAGAAGAGATTGAACGACGTGCCTTGCCACGATCACTTCGAGGTCGTCGAGTTTGTCTTAGGGCAAGAGGACGCATGACTCGCTCAACAATGTCATAGGTGCCATTGTCAAGATGAGGATACGTTTCCATGACGTATCGATAAAGACGAGTTAAAAACATGCCATATGGAAGATTTGCGGTTGGAGTAGCTCTGGCACATTCGATTCTTTTGACAAAGAAATAAGCAAGATTGTATTGTTCTTCGGCAACAACACAATACAACATGTGAGCAAGACAAGCGGGGAGACGGTCCCGATGTCCTCCTAGTCCGAACACATTCTCTCGAATGAGTTCTTCCCATTGCTTCATGTCGGGGCTTAGTTCTTTGGTGATGGATTGAGAGAGACCGTTTGACTTTTAATGGTACGGTCTACCATGACACGTTCCAATTCAAGAAGTCGACGAATGTCGTCGCGAGTCGAAAGATCAGTGCAATATGGTCCCTCGGTTTCTCAAGAATACTCAAGAGTGCAAGGTCCCACTCGTTTGTAAAAATGGCTTGACCATTGTATGGAATTTTGAGGATTTGACCAAATTGAGCCAGAGTAAGAGTTATGAATTCATGTTGAATCATAAAAGAGATGACAAGATAGCCATATTCATCGGTTTGTACAGTGACTTGACTATAGAAGTCTAGAATGAATCTTGGAACAATCGATTCGTTGATTTGAAAGAGACAATTGAAGCGAATGTTAGTAAAGAGACGCTCGATGTTGTTGGATTTATAATAGGCTTGATCAACAACACGACCTTCGTGAATGTTGCGGTTTTCAATAGGTTTGTAGAATTGGGCAATGGTAGAGGAGATGCCGGGAATTTTGGATACTTTTGGTATGTAGGATTTAGTGAGAGATATATCGGTTTTAGTAGCTTTCGGCATTTTGTCACCTAAAAAAGTTATCCACAACATAAGATGTTACAAAAAAAAACTATAATAAGTAAAATGAAATTTTGAAAAATGACAAATGTGGGATAAGGATTACTTTGACTCTAAAAATAAAAACCTAAGAAGTGATCCATATGTTCCTTAATTTATTTTTTGACTTAATCTAGGATGTCGAAGTAGGATGTCGAAGAATATATATTAGTTATATATTTCAACATCAAGATGAAGATGGTTAGTGTGTGATGTGCTAGGGACGTATATGTGCTAAAGGGAGGTCTCCGGTTCAAACCTGGGTCTCTCCCTTTTTATAAAACAGTTTTTTTCTTTATTTTTTTTAAACTTAAAAAAAAGCACACAAAAACTAGCAACTTTAAAAAAAAGATACTTTTTTTTAAAATTAAAATAACGCTGGGAAATACGCAACCTAAACATGAGATTTGCTTAAAATGAACTAAGGCTAAAAGTGCTAAAACTACTTGGCTTTTTAATGACTAATAAGCAAATGCAAGGGTGAATAAGTAAAAACATATAAACCTATACCTAATAAGCTAGTCTAATCAGGATTAAGCCAAGGAATTAGGCAAATAAGCCAGAAGTAGCAAATAAGCTATTAGCACAAAAATGCATACACAACAGCCTTAAGGGCACTTTGGGGCTTATTTTTCAGCTAGTAAATGAGTTTCAAATTCCAAATCAAGCTTAAACAGATGGAGATTGGTTACCCATGAGCTTATGCACCAAAGTAACAACAGATCCTGAATCTAACTATGCTATCTAATTAGGCTGAGAAAAGAGGACTTAGGTTTTTTTTTTTCTTTTTTTTTAGACTATGGTCTACTGCATTTGACAAGACAACAAAATGGTGAGTGCGAGTTTGTACTAGCTTAATCTAATGCATTTAGGACTCTAACAAGCGGGAACAATAACTATAATAGCTCTTAATCATAATCCTGACAATTAAGCTAAATTAAAAAAAAAACCAACAGATTTAAACCTTGATCATTCATAGAACATAAAAACTTCGATTTTAAATTAAAGGATTTATAAAAACAGATTAATTAAACTCCAAAGGTTTATTAAAAGATGATTAAAGACCAAAAGTGGGTTTTAACCATTTTGAACATTTTAAGTCTTATTGGCAAAAACACTCCCTTAAAAATCTATTTATACAGTTAAGCTTAAAATAGACTAAAGTATGAACATTTTAAGATCAAACAAGCATATGAAAGACAAAATAAGCATAATTAAGCAGAAAGAAACAGAAAATAAGCACTGACTAATAAGCTATCCTTATAAGCTATTTTAACTAATATGGGCAGTTTTAACTTTAAACATGAATTTAAACATTCATAATGGTCTCTAATACAAATTACAGGCACATTAGGCTGAGATAAGGCAAAAAAAAGAAGAAAAAGATGAGAACTCATAAACATTTATAAACTATTGAATAGTAAAATAGCTTAAGTGAATAAGTAAAAATTGATGGCAGAGCAATATAGTTTAAAAATTACTTTAATTCATCAAAAGAGTACAAAGCTTGGATTTTTAATACAATAAGTGATAAATAAGCTGGAAAAAGAAGCAATAAACCTATACTAAATTACACTAAGCTACTCCTCTCCTACACACCCATATCTTCTCTGTCTTCTTCTTTATATATAAGCTGAGTCAATTCTATCCTTAATCAACCAGTGCTTGACAGGAAAGACTTCTGGCAGTGACAAATACCATACACCAGTCTTCCAAATGTTGTGGGGAATTCGTCACTCAAACTAAGTTGATCATGCAGAGCTGTTATGGGAAGAGTTTATTAGGATCAGACATTTTTCTCAATAAAGCCAGTCTGAAGAACCATAGAAGAAAAGTAACTCTCTTCGCCTCATTCCTTATGGAACGGTTTTCCAAGGTGATAATCTACTATCGGCAAGCTATAGACAACATCCATCGACGGTCCTGTTTCTGTGTTTCATCTACTGGAGATGATTTTATATTAGGAAATCTCAAGTTTGTCCTAAAGGTGAGTCAGTCTGTAGTGTTTGGAATTGAACTTCCGATCCTCCTGATAATGAAGGCCCTTCAACAATCTGTATATTCGCCAAGTATCTGAAATGGTTGCTGTGAAATACAAACGAACCCTAAGAAAGTGAAAGCATGCACTGATCAAAGCATGTAACCAAAAGGCCTACTAACCACTACACCAGTCAAAACATCAAGCAAGTCCTCTCGACAATGCAACTTCAAGCGTTAGCTTATGGAAAGTTAGAAAGGGAATGCTACTTTCAACTTGTTGAGAAGATGATGAAGCTCAACAAGAATCTCTTCACTCAGAAGAAGTGATGATCTCGATCTCGAACTGGCTAAGAAGATGAGTTTGAAGTCATTCAAGCAAAGGGAGAAGAGGAAGGTGATGATTGCTGGACATGGAACGAAGCTATTATGTTAGTTGGATCAGCCTTTCTTCCATAGGTCGGGGCACTGTTGGAGGAGTAACAATCAGGGATCCAGTATCAGAAACAATTCTAAATACTGCATGAACGTAGTGGGGAGGGACGGCCTGTTGTAACGAAGAAAAGTAGCTCATTCCTTGATCGATTATGTAAGACGAAAAGAACTACTGATCAGTTTATCTTGTTATGGCGTGATCAAACTCCTCATGAGTCGACAACTGGTCCCTCTACTCAATGACGATGACACATTAGAGAAAGTGATATGAATCTTCATCAGGTTGTTTCAGAAAGAATGAAAGTGAAACAGAAGCGCTGCTTCCTAATGGTGACAAAGATCAAGATGAAGTAGACACGTCGTAAAGTAACATCATGAGTACGCATTCCTGTATCAGACCTTGAAAAAGCACATGAGGTTTGGTTGGGACCAGGACCTGAGACCATGAAAGAAGGACAGACTGATAGACTCTAGAAAATGACATGTGTTCTTGCTGGACCAAAACCCTGAGACTTGGATGATGAATCCTCGCTTACAGCTACCTAAGTTTCATGAAAACCTGACACGATAATATACAGAGAAAGTGCTCTTCGATAATAACTCAGAAAGTCATTATGGTTCTATGTCTTCCATGAAAAATCTCGATGCACTTTTAACTTTGGGGATAATTTTTTTGACAAAACCACGAAGATGATCAGGAGAAATCTAAAGTTAGAGAGAGTCATGATTCACCATACCCTGATCAAGTCATCAGACGTAAGTCCAGCTCCTCAGTGTTTGTCCTTCACAGATTTTCTATTACTAAGCCGTATCATGGTCACAACTCTCCAATCAAAACCAGAAGTACAACAAACCACAATCTCTCCAAAAGATTAATCCATTTCATCGCCTTCAGCTAGAGTGGACAAGATTGGAGCAAGAGATGTCTGAAGTAAAGAAGACTGTTCACTCGGCTGATGTTTTGGCCTTCAATCAATTCCCAAGTTCCTAGGCTGTTGATAAATATCTAGGAACAAACTGATGATATTCCTTAAGATTCTTGAACGAACACTGGCATATTTAATCGAGAATACTACTGTGTTGGCCTGGCCGAGTTGTCAAGAATCAAGAATCTGAAAAGAGTTCGAGGAGTTATCAGAGCAAAAAAAGGAAAAAGTGAGAGTAAAACAATATTCCAACTTACTCCATCAGGTCAACCGATAAAGTTGATCTTGAAGAATTTGATCTAAAGAGTGCTCTCTTTAAACACATGAATAAGATCAAGTCTTTCAAACAGAAATACTACAACTACCATTCTACATGCTCTTTGGAAGCTTTGATAGCAGGATAAGATGCATGGATAAGGAAGTTGTCGAAAGGTTAAAGACCACAAGAGAAAGCATGATAGTGATGATGATGAAGACGATGATGATGATGAAGGCCCTTCAGCTGGATCAAACCAGGTAGGTCAACAAAGAGAAGGAGATCTGATTCGGCCGCTTCTGGGTCAGCTCAACCTCCTCCGAAAGATGATGACCAAAGTTCAAAGAAACTAAGGGAGTCTGATGCATCTGCTTCAAAAACATCAGCTTTACCTTAACTGGGATGCAGATCATGACATAATAGATGCTGGTGTTGGACTCTTCGTATCACAGATCTGATCCCGAATCAGAACATTCTGAACAATCTTCAGATGACATTCCAATGCAGGATGAAGGGCATGTCTCAGATATGGAGGACACTGAAAACGCTCACATTCCCAAGTGCAACCACTAAATAGTATAAGCGATTCCTGAAAGCGAAAAAACAGCCACTGATCCTGAATGGAATTCCCCGAATGATTTCACGGAAACAGAGATTAATGGCAAAATACATACGCCACAGGTTTCAAGTTATTGCGGAGAACATGCTTCAAAAGGCAGACGTATGATATTGGGTCATCTTTAAAATATGGTCTCTGCAGGACGAAAGAAGAAGAAGCTTGCCAAAGTGATTTAGAAGGTCCAGCTTTCAACCTTGTTAAAGCCTTTCATAAGAACAGCGTCTTTCTTCAATATTCAGATGGATGAATGCCATAAAGCTGCTGATAAATAGGTTGATTTGGATAATCTTTAGGGTCATCAAATTTGTGAACAATTTATATGACCTCTGCCCTTAGGAGGTCACCAGGCTCAGGTAACTCTTCACACAATGTCTTCTGCAACAAGGAGTTCTGGATTATCTTCTGACATGTGCATAGAGCGAAAAAATTCCTTTCCATATCTAAGCTCAACGTCGCTCGGTTACTAGACTTTGGCCTCTGAGATTAGTTCATCTTTGGGGATTGAAAGTGAATGCGAACTATAGACATCGTGGGTCTATTGGCATCATAACTGGTGTTTTGGAGGAAAGGAATTCTACATCAACAAACACAGTGAGCCCTCTGATCGTGAAGCAGTCAGTCTGATCCCAGATGCGAATTCTTAGTGTGATCAGTGTTAAGGTGTTCGAAAAATACGGATACAACTACTATTGAGAGATAATTTTAACGTCGAGCTGATTACCAAACGAATACAAGATCTCGGAAAAGGATTTCAAATTTCATCCAAATGATTTGAAGATTGTTCCATCTACTCAATATTCAGGAAAAGCTTAAACCATCTCCCAAGACAGACAGATAGTCTATTCAAACGGCAGTCAACATGTGGATAGAAAACCTGGTGGGTCTAGGAATCCGTGTGGGAGACTTACAGACTCGGATTGAAAGTTATCAAACAAAGTATAACTTGAATGTCCAAATAGGGAATGCAGCCAAACTAACTACTTCAAGAAGAATTTACGATTATCCTAAGCCAAGAGCCTTGTTACAGAGACAGATATGATCAAAGAAAGCTGTTGTGGCTGAATGTGATACACATAGTTTAGTAATGACGTTGACAAGAGTCCTGAAGCTGGGACAAATGGTTAAAGACTTTTATCTGTACGAGTACAATCAGGGCATGGAGACTAGGAAGTTGTCAGAGGATGACAAGAGAAGAAGCAAAGACTTCTTTCATGCAATTCGAGAAAAGGACTACAGATCAAAAGGATCTATCAAAGTCTAGAAAGTCTTTGTTGGAGGCTAGAATAAAGAGATATGGACATACAGGCTGTCAACAGAACAATTTTTTATTTTCCATCATGTGCGACATCGTCGTTACAATCAAAAGGTTACTTTTCATTTATTATTTGTGAATAATAGTACTTGTCATTTATTAAGTAGTTAATCTATTGATGATTAAGTGGGGAGTAATTTTTATATCCTCAAACGATTAAAGGGGGAGCGAGTTATATCGGTCTCTTAAACAACTTGCGTATTAAGGCCACACTTTTTCTAAATTTAATAAACATATTTAATATCAATTGATATCAAAATGTCAAAGGGTTTAAATTTTTGATAGGGAAGACAA
Source organism: Tanacetum coccineum (assembly GCA_026074375.1). Taxonomy (NCBI): domain Eukaryota; kingdom Viridiplantae; phylum Streptophyta; class Magnoliopsida; order Asterales; family Asteraceae; genus Tanacetum; species Tanacetum coccineum. Next base: position 14,407 of record BQNB010005399.1, on the reverse strand, counting down.
ATGTGATTAAATATGTGTATAAATAATAATGTGTTATTAGGATCATATATCCCCTCCAAACGTGCTAAACAATTTCGAATACAAAGCACATTTTGAGGTGGTAGCGTTTCTGAAAATGTCAAAAAACATCGAGGTACTATACGCCTTTGTAATTTATATCATTAGTACCTAATTGAATTTTCAATTGGTTTTATGGAAAGGAGAAACTCATACAAAAAGACGACCATGCATTTTTACTTAATTGGAGTTATAAAGTTGGTAAAGGTAGGTACTATTCCCATGATCCAGCGCATACGGTAGGGATTACTAGGGACAATCTACTCAGTTAGTGTAGAAGTCCTTAGGTATGACATATCAAAAGGAGTAAAGCGAGAATGAGTTAACACTGGACCAATCACAACAAGGTGTTAGTAATGACGTCTTGGTAAGCATTGAAGGCGTCGAAGAATTAAAACCAAATGTATGGATAAAGGGTCTAAAGAAAGAAGCCCTCCACACAACTAAGGCAGAAACTGGGTCAATACATATACTGTCAGAATCACAAGTTGATTGCTGACATTGAAAACGACATCATAGACCCAGTGATGCAATGCACAACCCTCCCTAGCCACTCAGAATCTCTCAAAAGATTTCTGTTTCATTTCTCACAGAGACTAAACACGTAATCTATTGACTTTCTCACTCTGAGTTAGTTGATATTAAAAAGGTAGCAGTCAGCTCCAGCCTCCGATCACTAAAACCAAAATGCACTTTCGAGTCTAGATCCAAGAGATCATCAATTAATCTCGTTGGGACACATTGCCAATTCTCTTGTCTTTCACACACTGTGGAAACAAGTCTATCCTAAGAGTCCTACGCATTATCCTTGTGATATTGCCAGAACATCCAAGTGAAAAGAAGGTTTCTCACAACGAAGATGGAAATCCTGCTAGAGTCAAGATCAAACAAGCTCTTGGTAGGTGACTTGTGCGATTCTACTAGAATCAACCTTGTGTCAACTGAAAAGAAACGATGGTGCGATTCTAAGTGAATCAAACTTGTTCCAATATAGGAATTGACGGTTATTGATCATTTGACAAACAATCAAAACTCTCGAAGTGTTACAAAATATTTTCATAAAAAACACTTAGTCTGATTTTTCAAATCAATTTTCTCTTTATTGCTAACTGTTTCATTACAGGATAATTTAAAGATGGAGATGGAGATGGAAATTCCCAGTTCCAGAGATATCAAGTGAATAACCGAATGCTCAGACACGACCTACACTTGTTATGAAGTTATGAAAGACCTCATAAAGGTGTCAAAGCTTCCGCAAACTCTGATATCGTGTATTTCTTCACAAGTGCACAAGATGGCGATCCATTACAAGATGATGTAAGATTATGTTTGGGTGATGATCTCAAGAAAGCTCAAGATCACAATCAAAGACAAGTCAAAGATGAATCAAAAGATCACTACCCCAAATGTACAAGATATCAAATGTCTACGAGCTAAAGACTGAAGTGATTAAGTTTAGTATTTTCAGGGGTGACCTCCCTTAGGGGGAGATTGTTAGATATTAGAAAAAGACTCGGTCACCCCGTGTATTTTACTGTTTATTATAGCTCGTAGTTTAATAGTTAATCGTATGACTTTCGGTATTAAGTCGGGTACTAATACCCGGTATATTGTAAGAACTATAAAAGCCTCTTCCAACTTTGGAAGAGGCAAGCTAGTCATTCATTTCATTTTACACTTTAAACACATACACTCTCTCTCTAGAAAATATCTCTCTATGTGTTTCTCTCTCTAGAAACTAGCCAAATCTAAGAATCATCATCCGGGCTGTGAAAGATGATATCATACACCCCTCAACTTTAAAACAGTTTTCTTTTTTACATTTAAATTTTAACTTGTTTACTATTAAACCTTTGTTTTTTAAGCAAAAGTAAATATAACCTTCTACTTTCAAACTTTATCACTTTTCAACTTTTAATTTTTTGTTTTTTTTAGTTTTACATATTTAGTTTTCAATTTTTTTTACTTTTAGCCCTTTTGTTGTAAGAAATTTCACCGTTAGTCGTTTTAAGCTCAATAATTGTTACAAAAGCTCAACTTCTTCAACTACAACAACGATTTCAACATCAATTCATTATTATTTCATGGTTTTTTCTTGATTTTGTAAAATCCCGTGAACGTTAATTGATTTCAATCCACAACAACAATCACTTTACCTGCTTAAGATCCTTCAAATCATTTTCACTTCATAATTTTCAGTAAAATGGAAACGAAAGATACTTTATCTTCGTGTTCTAATTTGGAAGAACAACAAATGCAACAAATTCAAGACAAAGCAAAAAAGAGTTGCATGATATCTTTTCGACAACTTCATTCATACCTCAAGCTTCTTTCAAACAACGACTTAAAAGGAACACGAACCGAGTCTGGATTCAAACGTGCATTTGCGACACTCTTTGGTCAAGATATAGAGACTTTCATGGGCACAATGTTCCTATACGTGGATCAACTAGAAAAGCAACTTGACAAAGAATAATTTCAAGAGATTGGATCCATGGCTACTTTTAAAGTACTCGAGACACAATTTCAGATGTTCATCAAGTCACGAATGTATTTGGATGATGAATTTGTTGTAATGACACGCAACTATTTTCTCCAATACACTCAACTTGCGATTCTAGAATTCCGTGACACACTGATCCAACACATGGAATCTGTTAAGAAGTCGATTGATGAAAGAGCAAAGCATAAAGAAGAGTATAACAGTTGGGTAAATGAAAGACAAATGCAGACAACAAAGGATAAGGTTGATTCGAGTAAAGCATTGGATGCTAGTTTAGTTGATACAGAAAGCAGTGGGACAGCATTAAAAGAGCAAGATACAAGCAGCAGATCAGGGAATGATGCACATGCTGATGATGCAGATATCAGACCCATATACGATGAAGAGCCAATGGCTGAGGTACAAACGACTGCTGAAATCAATGTCTTTGCTATAGGACAACAGCATACTGAGCAACCCGAATTCAATAATGAAGGAGAGGTTGACCAGAATGCTGAACAATGTCATGACGCATGTCCTTTGCCTGCTACATTAACTGATAACCAGACAACTGAACTCTCAAATCAATCTATTGAATCTGAAAATATTCGTCTCAAAAAGACAGTTGCCCAATTTCAAAAAGATTTTTCAAGAATGGAAGCACATTGTGTTAATCTTGAACTCAAATATCAAAATCAAGTTTTAAAAGAAGGGCAACATGGTCAATTTTCAAAAGTAAAAAGTAATGAAGCCAAGGTTAAACATGACATAGATGTAATTGAAACAATAAACATCGAATTGGAACATAAAGTGGCTAAGTTACTTAAGGAAAATGAGACTTTGAAACAGCATTACAAAGAAATGTATGATTCTATCAAGACAACGAGAGCTAGGAACATAGAACACACAACTTCTTTGATTGCAAAAAATGATGACTTCAAAGCTCAACTTCAGGAAAAAGGATTTGCAATTGCAGCATTAAAAAATGAGTTAAGGAAATTAACAGGACATAGTGTGAATACTAAGTTTGCAAAATCGTCAATCTTAGGGAAACCGGCTTTACAACCACGTAGAAACCAATCAGTTGTTAGACAACCGACTGCGTTTAAGTCTGAACGACCTAGAATTTCAAAGCAACGGTTTGCCTCCCAAGTTGATGTCAATAACGATTTGTCAAAACCAGTCACTACACATTATTTGCCTAAGGAAAGAGAATCTGCTGTTGCAAAACCTCATCACATGATTGCACCTGGCTCATCTAGGTATAGCTCAAATGACATGGTTCATAATCACTACCTAGAGGAAGCTAAGAAAAAGACACAAGAAAGCAGTAGGAATTCAGAACCTAGTGTGATGCCTTCTGCTAGATCACAAAGCACAGCAAATGGTAGCAAACCAAAACCTAGGATCAATAACCAAAAGTCTAGGAATTGGCCTGCATCTAAGAGTAGTTGCGTCACGACAAAGACTGTGCCCATAGCAGAACACTCTAGGAATTCTAGAAGTTTTTCTGACTCCAAACATTTTGTTTGCTCAACATGTCAGAAATGTGTCTTTAATGCCAATCATGATTCTTGTGTAACAAAATTCCTGAATGAAGTCAACTCACGTGCTAAGGTTCCATCCAATAAGACAACAAAAAGATACATACCCGTAGAGCAAACAAGTTTTGCAAAGAAACCAGAAAGACAGATCCCAAAAAGACATAGGTCTTCAATCAAAAAGACTTCCGTTGTGCATGAGAAAACAATGACTCATAGATCTTGTCTTAGGTGGAAACCAACGGGTAAAATTTTCAAGACAGTTGGTCTTAAGTGGATTCCTACTGGAAAGATATTCACCTCTAGCACAACTAAGGTTGACAGTGAACCCCAAAATGGTTCAAATGACGATATCACTAACCAATATGAATGCAAACAAACTCTTGATGTCAGTGCAGGTACACTTAACATACATGCAGGTACATCTTTAAATCCTACAAAGGAAGGACTCCAAGGTTGGTTGCTGAAAAGACCGATATCTCAGAAACCAGGGCTTCAAGGAATTTTTGTAACACCCTCAAATCTGAGCACGCAGCGGAATGTTTGAATATCCGAGGGCGTTACATTATTGGGTCAATAGCACAAGATCTGAGAACGACTACTAAACGTGTCGTTTGAAAAAGATACATTGGATTAACAAAATACTCGTTTGTTACATAAGCCCATGGCTTCAAATTGTTCAACAATATAAATAAAGATTTCGGTTTATAACAATTGTCCCCAAAGTGTAATAAGACCCCAAATCTTAAGTGTTGACTCTTCAATTATTGACTCCCAATGTATCATCGCACCTCGTGCCTTATTGACCTGAAAAACATGCTTAAAACGTCAACATAAAGTTGGTGAATTCATAGGTTTATGTAAATCGATTGTAGGACCGCAAGATTTCCAAGTGTATGATTAAGCAACAAATGCAAACATCATAAAAAGTAATTACGTTTTCCTAAGCTCATGACACCGAAGCTCGACATATATGAATGCAAATATAAATTTGCCAACAGGTGTCCGTGAATGATGTGCTAACCCCGCAACATCCCAGATTCGACATGGTATGCGTTCGTTCCCAGTGATAGCTAGTCACCCGAACGGGGATTGTCAATCCCTAATAGATCTATCCATAACATTCGCGCCCACACAATGTAATTCCCAATCACATCTATGCAATTAACAGTTCATGATCATGGACATAATGGGTTATGGTAACTTAGGCAAACACGTAATCATGGTATAAAATGTACACTTGCGTCCAGTAGAACGTAACAAGCTAAAGTGGATTATGGAGAAAACTAAAAAGGATGAAGACCAAACTGTAATTCGCAACAAAGCACGACTTGTAGCAAAGGGTTATGCTCAGGAAGAGGGTATTGATTTTGAAGAATCATTTGCTCTAGTTGCTCGCTTGGAGGCTGTCAGGATTTTTGTCGCATATGCTGCACACAAGTCTTTTCCAATTTATCAGATGGACGTGAAAACGACATTTCTTAATGGTCCATTGAAGGAGGAGGTTTATGTTGCACAACCAGACAGATTCGTTGATCCTGATCATCCAGACAAAGTTTACCGTCTAAGGAAAGCTCTATATGGATTGAAACAAGCTCCGAGAGCCTGGTATGATGAACTCTCAAAATTCTTGATTTCCAAAGGTTTTACTAAAGGTATCATTGACCCGACCTTATTCACGATAAAATACGGGGAGGACATTCTACTTGTGCAGATTTACGTTGATGACATTATTTTTGGTTCCACAAACCCTAAATTTTCAAAACGTTTTGAAAAATTAATGCACGGTAGATTTGAGATGTCCTTAATGGGGGAAATGAAATTCTTAGGACTATCAGATCCACCAATCCCCAACGCGGTATCTTTAATCAATCAGGCCAAATATACTTTAAGATTTCTGAAAAAAACATGGTAGGAAAAGACAAAGGCATTGGTACAACCAATGCTACGAAACCTAAATTAGATGCAGGATGCAATACTTGATTAGTGAACCCGTAGTATCCAAACTGACATACCGTAGCAAAAAATCGGGTCACTCATTTATCTGACATCTAGTATACCAGGACATGTGCAAGCTGTAGTGTTATTATGCAAGATATCAAGCAAGACCGACTAAAAAACACGTCAAAGAGTGTGTAAAAGATCTATCTATACTTAAGAGAGTACCAATCAATGGTGACTGCTAGTATCCGAAGGGTTTTGGCTTTTGAACTAACAGCTTTTACAGATGCCGATCATAGCCGTTTGCGTTGATACCCAAAAGCATTTTGTGATAATACAGTTTCCTAGGTGATAAGTCTAGTCAGCTGGATGTCAAGAAAGCAGACTGTACTGCAATGTCATCCGCAGAGGGCTGGAATACGTGGCTTTTATCTGCAAGTTGTGCTCAAGTAATGTGAATGCGGACAAGCTTTAAGATAATGGCTTTCAACTATAACAAAATACCGTTGTATTATACGAACTCTCAGTCAGGCCATCAGCAATATCATGCAACCCCCGTGCGCACTCCCGTACCAAAGCACATCCATACTCGGTATCAATTCATCAAAGAAAAGGTTGAAACGTAATAATTGGAATGTTACTTTGTCAGAACTGAATACCAATTGGCTGACATGTTTACTAAAGCCCTTCCTGAAGAAAGGTTTCAGTATCTTGTCAGAAGGATTGGTATGAGATGTTTGACTCCAGCTGATCTGGAGGTTTTGTCAAATGAGACTGCTTGATATCCTCATCAAACATCAACATGTACATATTTTTGAAAAAAGAAAAATACAAAAATATAAAATTTCAAAAAGAAAAATACAAAAATATAAAATTTCAAAAAGAAAATACAAAATCAAAAAAATCAGAAAATGTTTCAAAAAATATTCTTCTCGACATGTCTCTTGGAATCGATAACATTTACGTACCTAGAAATGTTGATTAATATCGACACGGGCGTGTAAATGAAGTTCGAACAGGAGTTTCAAATGCTTTCAAAACATGTCATTTCTATTTTTTCTTAATGGCTTATGTGCAAATATCAGTACATAACCCGGACTTCAAAGAAAGGAAAGTTTATCTATAAAGATAACTTATCCTAACAACGAGAAATTCAACTTTTCTCGGTCTTGAGCTGTTCTTACCAGACATTCAAAGTTTTAAGCTCAAGAAAAAGGAAAGTGTACGCATAAGTGCGCTTACCCTTAGAGTTGGAAGAGAAGTCTTCTAACATGATGTTTTTCAAAATGTTGAACATAATTTTTTTCAAGAATTTCTCACTGACGATTCATAATCTTTCAAAATTGTGTGTTCAACACTCCATCTTTCAAGGGGGAGTTTTTCGAAAAACAACATTTAATGAGTTTGGATACATCATCTCACGACCATTCTTATGTATTCAAACCATTCCCAAAAAGTCTCTTAATAACAACAAGATAATAATGACAATTCAATAGAATGATAGTTATAAGATGACTAAGTGTTCAACCTCAATTTTATATTCATTTTACAACTTGGTATCATTGTTTTTGGTGTCAAACATATGTAAAATTGAGGGGGAGCAAGATGACACAGTTCCAAATAATTCATGCTAAGCTTCAACATTTTTCCCCATGGCCTTTTCAAGACAAATTTTAATCACACAGTATTTCAAAATCTAAGTGACTTAGAATTTAAAATAAGGGGAGAAATGTAATTAAAATGTGATCTAAAAGACTCAAAGTGCTATTCGAAGTGCTTGATACTCTTCGAAAAAGGTTTTATGGTTACGAATCTCATACCTGAAATTTTATTTCACGAAGATTCTGAAGTATGAGGTGGTAAGGTTTGGTATTTGGTCTATGTCCAACCAGAATTGGGAGGGATCTACCCAAGGGACAATCTCATAGTTAGAAATAGCAATCATTGGGTATGATTGGATGATTGTGTTATAAGGGAAGAATGCCGACTAAGATTGAGCTAACACTGGAACAATCACAACAAGGTGTTAGTAATGACGTCTTGGTAAACATTGAAGGGGTTGAAGAATTAAAAAGAAATGTATGGATAAAGGGTCTAAAGAAAGAAGCCCTCCACACAACTAAGGCAGAAACCGGGTCAATACATATGCTGTCAGAATCACAATGTTGATTGCTGACATTGAAGACGACATCATGGACCTAGTGATGCAATGCACAACCCTTCCCAGCCATTCGGGTTTCTCTCAAAAGAAACTTGTCTCATTTGTCACGGAGATACACACGACTTCTATTGACTTTCTTACTCCAAAAAAAAAACAAAAAAAAAGAAAAAAAAAAAAAAAAAAAAACAAAAAAAAAACGTTAGTAATATTGAATATGTGTCAGTCTACTCCAGCCTCTGATTTACTAAAATCAAAACGCTCTAATCGAGTCTAGAGCCAAGAGACATCAAATAATATATTAGGACACATTCCCTGTCAAAAACAATTGTGGAACTCCAATTAAAGTTCACTAGCTGTTGACAAGAGTCCTAAGCTTATCTTGTGATTCTGCCAGAACATTCAGAGTGATACTCTTTAGTATTCACAATGACGAATGGAAATCCTTCTTATTGTCATCATCAAACAGCACTGCGGTAGGTGACTTGCGAGATTCTATATGAATCAAGCTTGTGTCAACTGGATATCGATAAAGGTCCAGTAAATGAATTGACAGACATAATCAGAAAGATAGTAACTATCTGATTCACTCTTACCGTGTTGTCTGCTTTGAGCTGTTCGGTAATGAGAAACTAGCAAGCATGGCAAATCTAATACATCTGTGTTAGAAGATCCTACGCTTTAAGCTGGAAACCCTATCAATGAGATTCTTTGAATCTACCTGATCACAGGTATAATATTTATACTGTAAAACGGTCCTACGGAACCGAGGTTAATCTAACCAAAATCCAGACGAATGACAAAGCCATATTCGTCCACCTGCTTTATTGCTAACTATTTTATTTCAGGATACATAAGATGGAGATGTGATGCCTTATTCCAGCTGAAGTTGGTCTCATTACCACTGCTCATGCTAAAAACTACAAAGGGACATTCTATAAGCGTCAAGGATTCAAGAATCATGAAAGCTCAGAATTAAAGACAAGGACCTTCCACAACAAACTATGATATACAAGATCTTCCTTCAAAGATATCAAGTCTATCAAGGGAGATGGGTAGCAAGCTTTTAAGATGATGCAAGTATGTGCAATATTGGTCAAGACACAAGATCCATGTGGCAAAAGAGATCAAGACAGGAAGGATAAAGATTTAAAGATCTCGGACGAAAAGACAAAGTTAAAAGACAATGACAAAGGCTAAAGATCAAAGATCACAAAGCATGAAGGAACAAGCCTACAACGTAGATAGAGACAAAGATCACAAGAGCTCAACGACAAAAGCAATCTCATTGATCTCACGAAGGAGTGTCACAATGAACTCACTTCGGGGAGATTGTTAGCCTTAAAATATTAAGTCGAACAATGGAAGTTCGCTCATTAATTATATTAAGTCTCGGTCATTAATTAATATACATGATAATAGGCTAGACTGGTAAACGAGCTCTTAAATGTAAGCTAACCGGTCACGTGTATCGGGCGAAAGCCCAAGTAATCCTGAGCCTGACACGTAGAAATACTAAAGGCATGCAAGCCTTTTAGTTTAGGTATATATATACCTCCTCAAGGAAAGTGAGGGGAGTTGGTCATTTGTAACTTTTCCATTTTGTAAGTAATCTTCTCATTTTCATTCTCTCTCTTTCTCTCTCTACTCTCTCTCTCTCTCTACAATTCTTCATCATCTCCTTCCTACTTTTCTTGTTCTTAATTATGAAGTGAAGTGTTTCTTAAATCCAACAGATTTTTACCTGAGAAACATGATCCAATCTTTGTATATCATTCTAAAGACACATTGATAACTGCTGAAGAGAGTCGGTTGAAAATGAAAGAAAAACAAGAGAAAAATAATAATAAACCGATTGATTATTGAAAACTAAACAAACTCTATGAGTATTTTGTACCACAAAAATAGTTGTCTGTAAAACAAGTCTATTGGTCACCAATTTCAAAAGCACTTCCATCCGTGTCTGTAGATAAACCAACACCAACATAAGTTTTTCCTAAAAAACTTCCAACAACTAGTATGATAAAAGAGAACTGTTGGGATTAAAAGCCTTCTTGAAGTTACTGCTGCTAAGGTTTGTGTTACTGCTGCTAAGTAAAACTTAGTGCTGTTCAGTAATCTTAATGCAAAAATACGCTAAGTAGTTAGTACTGCTAGTTACTACTGCTAGTGTAACTTAGTATTGCCAGTGTAACTTAGTACTGCTAGTGTATATTAGTACTGCTAGTATATGTTAGTACTGCTAGAGTAAAGTTAGTACTGCTGGTGAAGATTAAAGAAAATATTCTAAGTAGTTACTACTGCTTGTACACAGTCAATGCTGCTGGTGTATAAGTTACTACTGCTTGTTAAGAGTTAATGCTGCTGGTACAAAGTTACAACTGCTGAAAGATTACAACTGCTGAAAGATAAAGATTGCTTGAAGATCAAGATTACCTATGAGATAAGGATTGTTATTTATAGAATAGATCCTTAAGAATATTATAAGTTTTAGGAATATATTGTAAATCGACTAGGACTCCTTGGTGTATAAAAGGAGGTCCTAGGGCATAGAGTTTTATGTATCTTAGTCGTATAATTCATAGCTTCAAGGTTTTATAACCCTAATACTAGGAGAGTATTCGTATTATTTGTAATAATAATATTGGAGATTTTATTGTTGAAATTATATTGTTTTGTGTTACTGAAGAATTCTTCTTATATTAAAGATTAGATTCCGCATAATCATTAGTATTATCAAACAAAGTTTCTTAAACCAAGTTATGTTAGATTTATCTAGCATAACTAATCCTTATCAAGCTTAAGGAATTTGATCATTAGAAGTTAACTAGGATCTAACAAGTGGTATCAAAGCTTGTTGCTTTGAGAAACTTTACTAAAAAGGCATAGATCAAGACTCAGCACATATGGTGGCTGCATCAAAAGTGCCTATGCTCAAACCAGGTGAGTATGAGCTTTGGAGGATGAGGATTGAACAGTACATCCAGATGATTGATTATTCTCTATAGGAAGTCATAGAGAATGGTAATGCACCTCCAATAACAAAAGTTGTTAAAGGTGTTGAGACTACAATTGCTCCTACAACTGCTAAAGAAAAGGCACAAAGGAGGTTAGAGTTAAAGGCAAGAAGCACTTTATTGATGGGAATCCCTAATGAACAACAATTGGAGTTTAACTCCATCAAAGATGCCAAGTCATTGTTGCAGGCTGTTAAGAAGAGGTTTGGAGGGAATGTTGTTACTAAAAAGACTTAGAGGAATCTTCTAAAGCAGTAGTATGAAAATTTGACTGCATCTAGCTTAGAGGTGTTAGATCAAACCTTTGATAGGCTTCAAAAGCTTATCAATCAGTTGGAGATTCTTAGTGAAAGTATCTCACAAGATGATGTGAATCAAAAGTTCTTAAGAAGTCTGTCACTAGAATGGAACACACATACCATTATGTGGATGAACAAGCCTGAGATAGATATATTAAGCTTGGATGATCTTTACAACAACCTGAAGATCTATGAACCAGAGGTCAAAGGGACTGATTCGTGTGTAGCACACACTTATATAGCAACCCTAATACAGATCCTAACCGAATGCCCTTGACCAAGGCAAAAGGTCAAATTCCATAAAAGGATAAAATACACAAGTAAGAATATTGTTAATTCAGACAACAATGACAATTTGAGTGACTGCCTAGTCATCTGTGCTTTCTTGCAAGTCAACCAAACAATCACCAACTAGATTAATGAGGGACTTGCAACAAATTAATCTTGATGATTTAAAAGAGATGCATTTAAGGTGGCAGATAGCTATGCTAACAATAAGGGCAAGGAGATTCTTGAAAGTGAATGATACTTAGACCATTGGGTTTGATAAGTCCAAGGTGGAGTGTTACAACTGCCATAAAAGGGGACACTTTGCAAGGGAGTGCAGGGCTCCTAGGAACCAAAAAAACAGGAATAGGAAGAACACAAGAAGGGTTGTGCCAGTGAAGACAACTACTTCTAATGTATTGGTGTCTTGTTATGGTTTTGGTTATGATTGGAGTGATCAAGCCGAAGATGGTCCAACTAACTTTGCACTCATGGCTTACTCTTCTACAAGTTCTAACTCTGAGGTATCTACTGATTCAAACTGTTCATCATCTTTTTTGGAAAATGTTAAAATTCTTAAGGAACAAAATGAAAAACTGTTAAAAGACTTAAGGACATCTAAGTTAAATGCTATTGCTTATAAAACAGGTTTAGAGTCTGTAGAATAAGACTTCTAGTCTATAAGAAAAAAGAGTCTGTTTATAAGGAAGATATCAAGGTCTTAAAATGTGAGATTCATTTAAGAGAAGTAGCCATTATAGAGCTTAGAAGGAACTTGGAACTTGCTCAAAAACAAAAAGATGAAATTCAGCTAACATTAAAATTTTTTGAGAATTCATCTAAAAACTTAAGCAAATTAATGGACTGTCAGATAGTTGATAATTACAAAACAGGTTTAGGGTATACTGCTATTCCACCTCCCTATACAAGAAACTTTATGCCTTCAAAACCTGATTTATCATTCTCTGGTTTAAGAGAGTTTATAAGTGAGCCTATAGTTATTAAGCCTGTAGCTGAGAAAAGTGAAGCTAAGGCTAGTGAAGCAAAGTCTAAAGCTGTTAGGAAGAATAATTGTGCTCTAATTTTTGAGGATTGGGTGTCTGATAATGAGGAAGATGATGTGACTCAGGCTAAGATTGAAAAGAAAACAGCTAAGCCTAGTTTTGTTAAGATAGACTTTGTCAACACTAAACAAATAAATAAAACTAATAGGAAAATTGCTAAACAAGTTAAGCACAATAGTCAAAACACTCACATTCCTTGAGGCAATCAAAGAAACTGGAATAATATGATGTCTCAGAGACTAGGAAGTAATTTTGAGATGTTTAACAAAGCTTGTTATGTATGTGGATGTTTTCATCACTTGCAGGTAGATTGTAAAAAGATAAATCAAAAATAGTTTCAAAATATAAAACCTATTTGGAACAATAAAAAAATGGTGAATCATCAGAATTTTGCCAAAAAGACTCACCCCTGCCCTAAAAAGAACATGGTTCCTAGAGTTGTACTAATGAAGTCTAGCTTAGTATCAGTTAATAATGCTAGACAAGTTAATGCTGCTCACTCAAAAACAATAGTGAATGCTGCTAGACCAATGTCATGACACATGTCCTTTGCCTACTAAATTAACAGATAACCAGGCAACTAAACTCTCAAATCAATCTCTTGAATCTGAAAATTTTCATCTTAAAAAGATCGTTGCCCAATTTCAAAAAGATTTTTTAAGAATGGAAGCACATTGTGTTAATCTTGAACTTATATATCAAAATCAAGCTTTAAAAGAAGGGCAACATGGTCAATTTTTAAAAGTAAAAAGTAATGAAGCCAAGTTTAAACATGACATAGATGTAATTGAAATAATAAACATCGAGTTGGAACATAAAGTGGCTAAATTACTTAAGGAATATGAGACTTTGAAAAGGCATTACAAAGAACTATCTGATTCTAGCAAGACAACGAGAGCTAAGACTATAGAACACACAACTTCTTTGATTGCAAAAAATGCTGAGTTCAAAGTTCAACTTCAGGAAAAAGGATTTACAATTACAGCATTAAAAAATGAGTTAAGAAAATTAACATGAAATAGTGTGAATACCAAGTTTGCAAAATCATCAATCTTAGGAAAACCGATTTTACAACCACATAGAAACCAATCAGTTGTTAGACAAATAGCTGCGTTTAAGTCTAAGCGACCTAGAATTTCAAAAACACGGTTTGCCTCCCAAGTTAATGTGAACAACGATTTGCCAAAATCAGTCACTACACATTATTTTCCTAGGGAAAGAGAATCTGCCTTTGCAAAACTTCATCACATGATTGCACCTAGCTCATCTAGGTATAGCTCAAACGACGTGGTTCATAATCACTACCTAGAGGAAGCTAAGAAAAAGATACAAGACGTAGGTAGGAATTCCAAAACTAGTGTGAAGCCTTCTGCTAGATGAAAAATCATAAGTAATGGTAGCAAACCAAAACCTAGGAGCAATACTCAAACATCTAGGAATTGGCTTACATCCAAGAGTAGTTTTGTAACGACAAAGACTGTGCCTATATCAGAACACTCTAGGAATTCTAGAAATTTTTCTGACACCAGACATTTTGTTTGCTCGACATGTCAGAAATGTGTCTTTAATGCAAATCATGAT
>BQNB010005398.1:0-102368 GCA_026074375.1 Tanacetum coccineum | reverse complement strand
GTGGGGGAGAGTGGTGGTGACATTTTTGGATCGGGGTGAACAGTGGTAGAGGAAGGGGCACAAGGAAGCGTGAATAGTGGATCATGGTTTTGGGCGGGAAAAAATGTTATAACGGGTGTGTGTGTTGTCAGGGGTGAGTTTAGGAAAGTAACATAAATGGCCCCTCAAAGTTATAAGTTATTTTGCAAGTGAAGTCCTTGTGGAGTAACAGTTTTGGGTCTTGGCAGAATTAGTCCTTCCACTTGTATGGTACTCTTGCAAATTTAGTCCTTGTGTGGTACAAGTTTCAGGAGTTGGCAGGAAAGGCCCCCCAACTTCTTTGTGGGCTTTTAAAGGGTAGATGGGCTTATGTTTATTGATTGAGCCTAGTAGTCTTAATATGTATACTAATGGGCTTATCCGGGTGGGCCCATTTAGTATTCTTCAATGTCGGCTTCGGTATTGACCGTTGACTTTTCCGGGTTGACTTTGATTTTGACTTTTGTTGACTTTGGCTTTGATTTGACTTTGGCTTTTCCACGCTTTTCCACTCCGTGCTTGGTTTTGTCCGTTTTTGCTTGATTTTTCGTCCTTTTCTCGGATATCCGTTTCCTGCACAAAATAAGTAAAAACATACAAATATAATGTATTTTTGGTACGTTTTGGTCATTTAAGTCCAATTTTAATGGTGAAAGGTATGTGTAATTAAACACATACCATGGATTCCAAATCAATAATACTTTAACACTTCTTTTAAAAACCATGTAGTTATAAAAAATTACGTTATAAGTGACTTGGACAACCCATATTTATAAACACAATATGCAATAAAAGTGAGTTGGTGCCTACGTGTTGGTCAGTTGTAGATGTAAAATTACTATATCAATTTATTTTTTCTTTTCTCATACACGATCAAGACTTATCCTCTTGATATAAACTCATTTCTTAATAACAAAAAGAAAGGCATTGATATTGGCAAATTTTGGCACTTACAAACATGTGAGGCATGAACCTTCCATAACAGCTCACACTTTGCCTGACTCTAGCCCAAAGTTTCTTCTCTAGCATATGGTCTAAACCGTTAGGCGACCACCTAGGTTCATCTAGACTGCGTGTAACTGAATGACGACCAAGCTCCATCTTTTCACCATGTATTAACTCGTGGTGGCTGTAAAAATTTAAGCAAAAGAATACATAATCTCAAGTATATGATCGAAAGCATTTCAGCTATCCTACATGGCATCATGTTCTAATTAGAAGACATCGACTTAAGTTGCATCCTGTTCTCAAATTAATCACTACCAACACAACATGGCAATAATAGTCAAATATTAAATTCAATATAGAACTCATTTCACCCACCTCCCTAATTATCTTCAGAATCATCTTTGCAGCATGGTCAAGACAAGAATTTTTAGTGGGCTGAGAGGATTTAAATAAATTTAAATAGTTCATGCTCCCTGCAGTTGTTAATGGCTGCAAATTAGTTATTTGCAATATCCAGACCTCAATAAACCTACTGGTTAAGTTGTATATGGCTGCAAATTGAAATGCAGCTTACCATGAGATGCATAAACCTACGACTAGCACTGGTCATGGGTCAAGTTGGACTGGAATTTAAGGAGCAAGTTTTATCAATATGTTAACCAAAAATTTGAATTGATATAATTCTGCCTTTTAGATGGATATTTTTTAAAACACTGAAAACTCACCTCTTAAAGAAATTTCAGGTAATGGAAACAAAGTATAATTTACCTGAATGAGGTGCCAACCACAAGTAATAATGTACTTTTTTAGACAATATGATGTGGCTTTCTTGACTTTTTATTATTGTCAAAGAAAGGAGTCCCACCTGATGTAAGTACGAAACGTGCAGGGGAAGAACAAACTAATGATGAATCAAAATGGGGACTAATTGTCAGCATTTTGCTTGGATTTATATTTAGCTTTTAAGTTGCGGTTGCTTCTTTAAGTGCAAGAAAAGTACAGAGAAACAATTACTTTTTTTGTATTCGAAGTGTGGTTCAAGATTCGTATTGCTTGTAATCTGTAACATGCCACTCAATTGAGAAAGTTTGTGCATTTATGCTTTCTCTTTAGTCTCCACTTAGTATTTTACTACATTCTTAATATGTTTCTGGTGTATTTCAAATAATTAAAGAAAGACATGTATTATGATAATTATTGTCGAACCAAATTTATAGCAAAAATGTATAGGTAATAAACAAAATCATGATCTTTAATTGTCTGATATGCTACAAAGAAAAGCAAGTTCAATAAAAGGTATGTAAGATTGCTTAAAGTCTAAAAAAAGATTGATCAAAGACAAAAAAAGAACCAAATGATGACATAAAGGGCAACTTGTTAACAGAATAACATATGATACATGCATTGCTCATTTGCTTGTAATAAATCAACGATCAAAATCTAGAGTAGTGTTTGTTAATGTTATGCACAAAAGTATTGGTAACATATATCTACCACTAAATTTCATTTTATTACAGAGGTTAGTCTACACATCTAGGTAGGCATGCAAGTTTCCCTAGCTTACTCTACATGTGGTTGACAATAGGGTTTTAACCCGTACTTATGCAACTCAGGTTACTATAAAATCGTAAAACTTTGCAGAGAAAAAAATGCCTGAGAGCATAACCATGAAACAATCCAGACATCAGCAATAAAAGGCTCCTTGTATTTGTGCTCGTATACAAACCTAGAAAGCTCTTTTATTGGATCCAATGACGCATCCATCTATTACATAAAAGGAGTATATATACATAAGGATGTTGTTGTGATACATCACAATGATTGAATACAACATAACACATATATAAACTAACCTTATCGTGAAAAATGCCTACAGGCCTATTCCTAATTCGGGTTATCAATGGGTTCACCGACTCAGAATTTTCCCCAGCAAGTGCAAGAGCTGCCAACTTCCTTTTGGTCATAAGCTAATTCACCGCTCAAGCTTTGAGTCATAGACGATGTTGAATTAATAGCATCCTAGAAACAAAATATCATAAAAATAGGTTATATTGGCAAAAGAATTTGACGGTCCATCTCATCATAATACTTTGTATAAACAGATTCTAGAGGTTGATCTAGAATAGTATGTTACGGGGTGTTTGGATTTTTATTTTGGACTAATCTTCAATTTAAAGTAACAATCACTTTTTATGTATCGATAAACAGATTTAATGCCCAACAGGTCAAAATCCATCCGAAGTGGATCTATACGAATACAAAACTCCTAATATGATAGTGAAACTGAAATGTGTGGTTACCACCCAAGAGTTCATCTTCATCGATGTCATGAGGCATGTTTTTGCTTCTACCAATAGCCTCTTGTATTTCATTGCTGATATCCATCATGTCTATCATTTCATCTTGCAAATTCTACACATAAACATAATATGTGGTCCACAGTTAGAACCTAATCAAATTGCCCAGATAAAGGAGTACATTCGAGTGCAACTTGCTGAACAAAATTACTTTCCTGGTATTTTATCAAACACTTAATATGCATATTGTTGTCAACAAATCTACCATTAAATCCAATTTAAACACAAAATTAATATCTTCATCGCGTGTGACAAAAGTCTCGTTTACCTTTCAACTTTAATAAACATGTTAGATATGACTTTGAGATAATCAGATAATCAGTTGTATCAAAGTGCAGTGTATATCGTGTTTGGATTTGCTTCTACAGTAACAACAGTAACATAGGTTGCATATACTCCATCCTTTATTATTCCTACATCTTTTACTGTATCAAGTAACATATTTCTGTTGTCAAGTTCAAAACCTAATATGTAGCAGCAATCCAAACACGAAACAAATTATCACAAGGTATGGCTATAAAAACATAACCCTTAGCGAACCTGAACACGTTCGAAGATGATATTAATTAGGATAATCCTTATTTCATCTTTCATCTTGCAAATTCTACACATAAACATATTATGTTGTTCACAATTAGAACCTAATCAAATTACCAAAATAAGTTGGCGTGGGAAAAATAACAAAACATAAACAAAAAACTAACATTGATGTCGCCGACACCTGGAAAATCCAAAATTATAAGTGGCAAAAAATATGAGCTATAATAATTATATATGGTTATCACAATGTTTTTCAAGCACATACATCTCAAATGGCTGGGGGCATATATTTAATAAAAATAATATCAGAAATTAGTTTAAAAACAAAAACTATATATATGTACCTCAAATCCAGTTTAAACAATCAACAACCAAAGATGCTTCTGAAAAATTACCTGTCACAAAAAGTTGGCAAATCAAAAAACAAACTATTCAAAATGTAAACCGAATCATATCCAACCAAGATTGATTTATTTTCCTCGTATATAAAAAAATAAGGGGTAACCTAATTCGAATGAGTCGGAACAAATTTAAATCAATAATCATCTTATGATAATTTAATTGAAAAGATACCTTCGATGATGATTCTAAAGTAGTTGGGATTTTCAGGCTGATATAATAGTCGAATCTGTGTGTGTAGGATTTCGATTGTTTTAAGGATTTTGTTAATGAGAGGCATTGTGATTTTGATCTATGTGTGCAGGATTTTGATTTTGAAAAAATAATTTGATTTTATGAATAGTGAAACGGTGATTTTGTGAGTGATTTAAGGATAGTAGTGATTTTTTAAATAAATTCAATAATAAACATTATCCTAATTAGGAATGATTTTCAGTTAGAGATTTGAAATTTCGATCATATGAACCCACAGCAAAACGTTTTTGATTTTAAAATGCAAAATTAAAAGTTACAGAATTTAATGCAAAAGATAAAACCATGGTTAAAAAAAAGAAGATAAAACTGATACTCCGTACTTAATTAGGAATGTTTTAAAGATAAAACTGATATTAAAAGTTACAGAATGTGTTGAATACTGTTTTTGAATTTTGCCTCCTATGTTGAAAAATGTTTTTGAATTTAATGGGTTATGTAGTTTGTTTTTTAAAAAAGTTCCACAACTACCATTGTGGTGTAGTGCTAAGTACATTTGTTGTGGGTTCTTAGACTCGGTTCGAATCCTTTGGTTGCCTATCTTTTTAACATTAATGACCCAATTAATGCCAAGGTGGATTATATAACTTGCATATGTGGATTCAAAGTTGACGACGTAGAAAAAAATGCTTACGTGGATTTCACATATGATGACATGGCAAAAAATGTAGATGAGGTGGCAATGTTTATTGATGATGTGGCATGGTTTTCGGTGAGTCATCATTCTTATATCTACTTATATATAATGTAAGATATTACATATTTTTGTTGATACGATGTACGCATCGTTGACTATACCTTTCGGAATAGTAATCGAGCGACATAAATTATAGGTTGTGATCGTGTTCATTGATTTTCCATGAATTGTTTCGGTTATTTGATCTTCGGCTTTGACCAAGGTGAGTTCATAGCCTCACTTTTAAAGTTTTCAATGTTTTTAACTCCGCGAGGGGGATATATTGCTTGTTTTGTGAAATTGAACGCAAACTGTTTTGATACTTGAATATGATTCCTTCACTACTGAGTATATGCCTTTTTGCTGTGTGACCGTTAGTTACCATGTGTTGGTGAACGCTAATGCATTAAATAGATCTATTGGGTTTGACAACCCTGTCCGGGGTTTGAATCCGTTGGGACCACCCTGTCAAACGGACATTTTGTGGTTAGTATTAGGAGAAGTGGCATACTTCTCGGACATAATTTCGTCCTACGGGAATGAATGTGTTAAGTTTCGGTACACGGGCTCTTTAGTTGGAAATCACTATTTTTATAACTTGACTTACGAGCCAACGTTATACGTTTTGTTGAACCAAAATATGCGTTCTAACTGTTATTTGTAAACTCTATGAATTCACTCAACGTTTTGTTGACGTTTTTAAGCATGTATCTCAGGTTAGGTATTGTTGATGGCTTGGATGGGACGGAACGCGGATATCAAGGACGGTGTCTCGGTGAAGTAGTGTCGTAAACTAAACAATGTTTTAGAAACCAAGTCGTGTTGTGACTTTTGGAAATAAAATTTCTATGTTGGTATTGGGACCTATGTAACTCTGATCTTTCTAATAAATGAAATTGTGTTTTAAAAATGTATCACTGAACGTTTACTGGGACTCGTGTGCATGTATTATTAAGTAGCACCCCAATCGTTGTATTCCGTTGCGTATCGCATTTTGGGGGTGTTACAAAAACAAAAATCAACCGTGACCATCACCAAAATTGAAACTGGATCTAAACCTTAAACATCATACATCATCTTGTCCATCAGAATTCATACCTACCCATATTTTCCTCATTCAAATCAAACCTCTTAAGCCCTCTTTCTTATTGTCATATTCAAATCAAAATCCCTAAAACCTCCTTTAAAATCAAAGTCCCTAAAAATAACTTTCTTTATCTTGCAAAAAACACGTACACACAACAAAATAAAATCCCGCCAAGATCCGGCTAGATTCAGCCTATTTTAGTCGAGATGTGCCGGCGGTGATGGTTGTCGGTCGTGGGTATGTTGTGGCCTTAATATGGTGTTCTATTTGTGTTAGTGGTGTTTTCAGAGAGTTATTTTAGAGATACAAATGAAGGGGTGAGCAAAATTTGATGAGGAATATGATATGGGTTTTGATTTTCTTTTAACATGTACGTATTTTGCTTTCGATAGATTTGTTTTTGGTTAAAAGGTGTTTGATTTTTTTAATTGTGGCTAAATCTATTCAATTGGTGTTTTGATATTTGGGTCTTGGTGACTCGGATAATGAAGAATGGTGTGAATAAATTGGAATGAGTTTGTGACTAACTTGGTGAAAGAAAAATGGGTAGAAGAAAAAAGTGATAACGAGGGGAACAAAATGTTTTTTTAATAATAATAATTATTATTATTATTATTATTATTATAAAAAAATCAAAAAAATAATAATAATAATAATAATAAAGCTTGTGACAGGAGCAAAAAGACCAAAATACCCCTCCACTAAATAAACTGGGCATTTTTATAACTTTTGTATCTTTTGCATTTTTATGATTAGGTCTAGGAAATCCATAACTATAATGATTCCCGTAGACATAGGAATTCAAAATTTTCAATAGGATTAAGTCACATTTTTTTTTGTTCGAAAATTTATAAAAATATAAACATTTTTTTTTTTTTAAAGAAATTTTCAAAACAAAATTTCATACATTGTTGATTCATGCCAAAAACATCTTAAATAATTATACATTGACTATCGAAACATACATACCTAAATACTTATTTTTCGAATCAATGGATAAAGTTTTATAAAAATAAAAGGGTGTTTGGTTCGTTTCTTAGGATCGATTTTTAGAGTCGAAATTAGAAGGCTCTTAGGGCTATCACCTCCAATTGGTTTCACATCAAAAGCATCAATAAATTTCAAATTTCGCTCATTCTCGTAAACTACAAAAAAAATTGTCAAGATTTCTTTGGGGACTGCTTTGGGATAGCAGCTTGTTGGGTCCATTTTAAAATATTTTGGTCTACGAAGACCTAAGAAATTAGACTAGGAGGTAGAGAAACCCCTTAGGTACATGTAGGAATTCAGATGGAGTCATATCAACGCCCGACGGATGAGATATCGCCGAAATGGCAAAACTAGTTAAAAAACTTATATAACAACACCTAAATATGTAAAACTGTAAGTTTTAGATATTGAACAAACTTAGATTTGAGCGGTCGTTTATCGACTTTTTAGGACTGACAAAGATTAAGGAGATACACTCAGTTTAGTGGTGAGCGATAAAATTTTGGAAAATGGCGGCTTTGATAAATAGGGGTAAAATGGTAATTTCACCTTAGATCCAAAACTTTCTGGGCAATGGGCCCTATGTTTCTGGAAATTAGACTCGAAATGCTTTCCGTGGACAAAAACCTCATACTTTTATCATCCACAAACTAGTAAGTAGGAGGATTTCAAGAATTAGGTTTATTGGATTAAGGTTATTATTGCCTCAGAGTTTTACCTTATCCCCGACGTGGTGATTACGCACTCTTTAGTTATTACTTTTGATTTAGAACTCTAGGAGAGTTCATGTATATGTAGTTTATGTATTAGAAATTTAGAATCATCATGATTAGATGTATCGGTCTTGGAACCGGAGATTGTGACTTTTGGGGGATTTTTGGTTGTACGTGTACTACCCCCGGCATTGTTATTATTATGGTTATGAGACTATGATTATCCTTGATTATGAGTTTGTATGATTGCGGATATTGATGTTTTGAGTGGCCTTGTTACTAGATTGACTTAATCACGAATGTGGAATGATTCCGGTTGGTGAATCTTTTGCACACGTGTGATACTTACTTGCATTATCCATGAGTGGATGTTATTTTTGAAACTTGCTGTGGCCGTTGACCAAACTGTATTAAACAATGCTCTGTAGATTGATAATTTTAAAACTGTGGAATTGCAATAACGAATTTGTGTGTTGAACAAATGTCGTTGCGCAAATCATACTGATTTTGTTGTATAAACTGTTTGTGTAAACAATGGACAAATGTGTTTTCAAATTTCATTAACTGACCTTATTGTGTCAAATAAATTTTCTTTACAAAAAAAAATATATAGAAAATAAAATAATATACATATATATAAATAAATTCCCTCTTAAATAATAAGAATGGGAGATGGTGATATCTTCTTTTCTTTCTTTTGAAACAATCCTATTTTATTTTCACATAACGTTAATTTTTTTTGTAACTTACGCGTATAGCGTATGAAAAAGGAACGTTTTGACGAGGATGGACATGATGTCATTTGGTCCTCAATTATGCATAACTTGATCAACTATGCATAATTTAGGAAGAACCGCGCTATGTCGGGTAAAAATTGTCACCTTCAAAATGCTCAATAGTTGGGATAAATGTTTGGGTCAAGCTTCCAGAGGGAGAAAATATTTTACCCCTGCTACGGATTCTTATGCAAGTAACCCTACTCCTCTTGACTGCATGGAGAGAGTCTCATGCGAGTCATTATGACCAAGTCGTCCCGAAGAGAAAAGTACCGACGGTATTTTTCGGAACAAGTGTGTCTAGAAAGGAGTGAAATTTAGTTCGTGGTAATGTAGACCGGTAATTGTTATGAAGACGTGTCAAGACCAAGTGTAGTCGGTGTGCTAGTAAGCAATGGTAGATTTGAGCTACCAAGGGTGTAAACCTAATACTGACACTGATTCGATATAATAAATATATATAATATCAAATAGTAATAGTATAGAGAGTGTCCCATTAGATAAGAAAATTGCTTGAGGACAAACAATATTTTATCTCCCGGATGTCGTATCCCGACGAGAGATGAATTTGAAATCCACGAAAGTATTTTGTTTGATGCTTGAATATCGAATATTTTTGTTTTTGGTTTTAAACTAAAGATTTAATAAAAATAAACTATAGAAAACCAGATAGCAAATAGCAAGCAATTAAACGAAGAACGATATATTATAAAAGATATGCTTGCTAAGTGTATTGATTAGATCCTTAAGTGTGAATTAAACATACAATTAAGTCCTTATTGATGAACCAATATCTTTCTAAAAAAATATCTTCTCACAACGTTGGTTGGCTTATATTGAAAACAACTTTTATTAAGATATCGATTAAAAATAAGTTAATGCCCTAATTATTATTTCGCTTCTTGCTCCACTCGAATAACCAAACAATAATTTAAGTCAATATAAAAATCACTATATCCAATATTTTCCCCTTTTTAATTAAATCACACTTAATTCTCTAAACAATTTAACACTTAACAAGCATATATAAAAATTTACTCACTACACATATTAATTAGTCTAACACTAATCAACAAAGCAAACATTTTAAGCTAAATTAAACTAATTAATATAGAAATGAGAGAAGAAGTAGAACCCGTTTGTCGAAACCGTAACGAAATAAACCACCCAATTCGATAAGCTAAGTAATATACTTAAGTTTTTCTCAAATTTAGATCTCATAAACTTAATTAGTTCATAAATTTTCAAACTTTATTCACTAC
Source organism: Tanacetum coccineum (assembly GCA_026074375.1). NCBI lineage: Eukaryota > Viridiplantae > Streptophyta > Magnoliopsida > Asterales > Asteraceae > Tanacetum > Tanacetum coccineum. The sequence continues at coordinate 92,350 of BQNB010005398.1, read as the reverse complement.
CAAGCTTAGAGAACCAAAATAAGCTAAAAACTTATGATATAAAACTAACTTATCAAACTCATTAAGCTCCTCGCCAAAGAGGTTGAACAAGTTTTCATCAACAATAAGACAAACAAAAGGTTAAGACAAATAATAATAAGCTAGGAATTAAATCTAAAGACAATAAGCTAAAAATAGATCTTATCCCACCCGAAACTAAGTTGTTCAATCAAGTGAACGCGGATCGGGTATGATTAAGGAATAGATCTAAGTAAATAAGCCAAAAAGTAAACAACTTTAAGCTAGAAAAATAAAAATAAGCTATTTAAAATTTTTAAAGCTCAGAGTAAGTTACAAAATCTAGGAAACACAAAGCTTATTGAATAAGCCGAGGATTAAGCATTCACATTTTCCTTTATGATCTTGACATAAGCTTAATCAAATAATAAGCACTTTTGGAAAAAGAAAAGAAAAGAAAAGAGAAAAAAGATGAAATAAGCAAAAGCTTATCTAGATTTATAAGCTTAAATTCAAACAAATAAGCTAGAAGATAACTTATTTGAAATAGAAAATAAGCTATGAAAAATAATAAGCTCAAATGAGCTTATTGAATAAGCTAAAGAAAAGAAAAGGAAAGAAATAAGCTAAGACAATAAGCAATTAACCAACCTCAAAAATCTCATGATAACTCAAAATCTTATTACACAATATAATAAAGCATTAGAAAAAGCTTTTTACAAAAGTCCTAAATAATAAGCTATAAATAAAACCTACACTACTTTTTATAAACTATAAATCCTAACACCCCCAAATGAAAGCTGCATCTGCTATTTATATCCCAAGTGGGGAGTCGACGGCATTTTCATCATTTCAAGTGGACAGCCACTCATATTGCTAGATCTAAGGGCAATTTAGTCTTTTCCTTCTGCCCACCGCCTCAATCATAGCTTAATCCTTACACCAATCATTGGCTCGGGATCCCATACCTCGTACCTCATCATTGGCAGCTGTCTTATTCTGATCACAACCACAATGCGCTACGTCAGCCTTTCTAGAAGCCTCTTTATCCGAACCTCGTACTGAACCTCGTATACCTGCACAGTACCTCGTACCCACGTGTCACCATGTGATTGGTGCCACGTGGTCTGTCATCAAGGCCGACATTGTACCGGAGCCACCACCGGACAATCGGTAACAACGGTCGGTCAAACGGGGCGTGTAACGGTAGCAAACGTACGGTCAACGATGGCGCTACCACCGTCAGACCACAGCCGGTACTACAAGTCAAACCAACGATCAACACGGTGGTTGACCGCTAGTCAACAGGCGGGTTAACGATTGGGTCCAGACTGCCACGTGGATCCACGTGTCAGCCACGTGGCATCCACGTCGATGCTGACATGGCGGAGGGGATAATAACCCTCCTGCATAGATTCGAACTCGGGACGTCCAGGTATGAATTTTAAGCCACCATATGAAACCAACTGCTCTAGGGCAGGGTTTCATATTTACTCCCTAACTAAATTCTATTTAACCTATTTTTTTTCATAGGTCTAGTTCATTTATGGTAAAAGTTCATTTAAGGTGACATATGGTTCAAATAAGGTTCATGGGTCAAGTAAGGTACCGATAGATTGCAATTTCGTGCTCTTTTCAATGGTGTGATCGTGGAATGGAATATTAACGACTTTGTTTTGGACATTGTTAAAACGTTTAAAACATCGTCGAATAGGCACCGTGAGAAAATTACGTTTTTTACTTTGTTTTCAATCTTTTGTAGCTCCTGTGGTGGGGTGGGGTAGTATTGTTTAAGACTGGGGGGTAGTGGGGTGGGGTGGGTGGGGTGGGTTGTTAGGGTTAGGGTAGTATAAGTAGGGGGTTAGGGGGGGGTTTAGGGGTAGGGTGGCGGTAGGGTGAGATTTAGGGTGGGGGGGGTAATAAGTAGGTGTTATATTTGGTTGGGGTTTTGGTTGGGGGGGGGGGGGGGTGTTTAGTTTAATTGTGTGGGGTTAGGTAACTTTTTTATGGTGGTTATGTTGGTAGTGGTAGTTTCGTGTTAAGCGGTGGTAGGTTTAGGGTGGGTACGGTGTTGGGGGCGGGGTTGGGGTGGTAGGTATTTGGGTTTATTGTGTGGGGGGGTAATCGGTGGGTAGGGTGGGGGGGGGGGGGTAGGTATGGGGGGGGTTAGGGAGGGGTGTGGGTGGTAGTCGTATGGGTAAGGGGGGGGGGGTAGTTTTTTAATTGGGTTGGGGGGTAGGGATGGGTTGGTGTAGGGGGGGGTAAGGCGTGGTGGGTTAAGGTATGTTTGGGGTTTAATTTAAGGGTGTAATAGGGCCGGTTGGGGGGGGTGGTGTAGTAGGGGTTGGGTAGGTAAGGGGGTAGTGTATGTAGGGGGTATTGGGTTGGTGTTAGGTGGATGGTATGTTGGGTGGGGGGTAGGTAAGGGGGGGCTCTGGGGGGGTGGTAGAGCGTATAGGGGGGTGGGGTGGGGGGTGGGGTTGTGGGGGGGGGGGCGGGGGGGTGGGTGGCTAAGGATGTTTGGTGGGGTTGGTCGATTGTGTGGGGGGGTGGGGTGACGGGTTAGGTGGGTTAGGGGGGTAGGTGTTAGAGGGGGGGGCTGTGTTGTGTTGTATTAGGGTGGTTAGGTAAGTATGTTAAGTAAGACATAAAAACACAATACAAACATATTTATCCATATTTTAGTGTTTTAGTCTGTTTATTAGCATTTTACGGGGTACAAATGATGTGTGTTTTAGCACACATCAAATTCCCCCACACTAAGCCATTGCTGGTCCCACACGCAATGCTTATAAAACACGCCTAAAAATAAATAATTAAAACCCCCCATTAACTTATGACCCTCGAATCATAACAAGACGAATGTTCATTAAAAGGTTTAAAAACCATTTATTTCTAAAGCGCCACTGTTTTAACCACTTATTCATTAATAGATAAAAACTAAAATAAAAATTAAATATAATTATTTAAAAGGCTTTAAGAACGGGAGTTCGTCATCCTTGACTTTTCACAATCTCCAAACTATGCTTAAAACGAAATCACAGCTAAATATAAGATTTGATGCTAACACTACTCATAAATGCTAATTGTGTAAATGCAGCTACTTTCCGCTCTTTATTCCTAAATCCTCTAAGGATTTTATTATTATTATTGATGACAAATAAATTATGTTCTTATTATTATAAAGGTGACCGGTTTAGACCATAATTAGTTTGAAATCCTTTCCTAAAGGGACGATATGATGAGAATAAGGTCCACATTAAGGTTCTAATTTCACGATGGATTATGATGTTATCCTTGTTATTTCATCCGAACAATCAAACTTACGAGTCCAGAGACGGAGGCTTTATTTAGATAGCCCCAGAGTAGAAATTTGGCTTTATTATTATTATTGCAACATTATTAAACCTCCCGGTCCTTTAAACAACTGTCACATCGGTATGCGAGCCGACCATGATCCAGGAGTCTTATTTCGACCAGGAGATCCTCGACCTTTTTGAAAACTGTCACATCGGTATGCGAGCCGACATGATCCAGTAAACTTTTATCAGTCTTAGATTTATTATTCTTACTATGGGCCTTCTTTTGAAGACTACCACATCGGCAATGTCGAACCGTCCAGAGACTGTAAACTTTTATCAGCCCACAGTTCATATTATTATTATTACCTCCACCCTTTAAGACTGTCAACATCGGTTATGCGAGTCTGACTGATCTAGAAGTCTTATTTCGGTTCGGTTTATTATTATACTATTTAGCCAAATTCAAGTCGTATGTGTCTTTTAAACTACCCAGACAACGGTAAGCGAGCCGTCAGGCAATCGGTAGCCTTTTTCATCACAACACTCGAAAAACCTTTTGTGTACCTTATTTCGAGACATCGGGCGTCCTAACCGACAAGACCCGGGAGCGTCCCACAACCAAAGTAACTTTATTTATTAAACAATTATATAACGTTTATTAAGCTGGTGGGAGCAAAAAGCCACAATTAACCTCTATGAGCTCTAAGGAGATCTAACTACTCCACGCTTAGCATCTAACTTATATCCAGCTCTATCATTTTTTGTTCTTTGCAAAATTTTAAAGTTAAGCAAACACTTAGTCTCGAAAGCTAAGGGGAAAGCTAGAGTTTAAAACTCGGTCAAGTCAAAAAATCTCCCTATTTCTAGCCTACGGCCTACTTATTTACTAACCATTTTTATCATTTCATTTTTTTTAATTTTTTTAAGCATAAAATAAAGTAATATTTTGGTTAAAACGGGCTTGCAAGGGCCACGGCAAGGCACAGGTATGATCATATTTCGGCAAAAATCCTCCCCATACTTAGATTGGAACATTGGCCTCAATGTTTAAAAAAATCGGGATTTGCCCTCACACTTAGGAACGAAAAAAGCAAATGCAAAAAATTCTAAGTGTGAAAGAGAAAATAAAACCAGATATATATATATATATGTATATATATATATATGTATATATGATCAGGATTAAGGATTTCCATAATATTACGAAGAAGATCGGAGACCAAGAGATTGGAGGATTGAAAACAAGCACGGAAGTCTTCACGATCTAAGGGAAATCTGCAAGCAAAAACGGGAATCCACAAAACACAACATGGAGAGAAGCACTCCCCCACACTTATTAATTATTATATTACTAAACTAATATATTATTACCACTAAGAAAGATAAAAAGAGAAAGAGAACATGGGTTGCCTCCCGAGAAGTGCTTGTTTTTGTTCGAGTCTATAGCTTGACTCTAGTGTTACTGATTCTCAATTTTAGGGTCAAATCCATCACTCAATGTGAGGTGAGGATGGTACTAACAATACATCACCTCCTTAGGTGAGTATGCAGCAGGATAGGGTGATGACATATGATAAAAACTAAAAGAAGGGGTCTCCATCACCCTCGTCGTTCCCCCCGACTGTATCAGGGAGAAAAAAGGATCAAATCTTTCCACCTCCCTTAAGCTCAATTGCTTAGAAGCGGGAGGTGGTGTGACTAGCAAGGAAGACTCATCAATAATTGGAGTCGACTTAGGGGGTCCAGACTACTAATGTCCTTAAACTCCTCATCAAAGAGTGGATTATCATAACATAAGGTATAATAATTATTAAAGTCGACGAGAGGGTTTGAGAAAGTCACATCATAAGATCTAGGAACCGAATCAGAATTACCTAAAGGTTCATCAAACACCCTTAGGACTGGGATAGGGTTATCAGCTAGCAACCGTTCTATCTATGTCCCTAATAGGATTAAAGTCAATTTCCCAATCCCCCATTGAGAGGGTGTCTAAATGCTCTCCTAAAAGTAAGCCGATATCTACTATAGTATCTTCCAAAACATCAATACAAGGTAAAGGTGGAACAATAGGCATACTACACTCTAAATTAGTACTATCTAATGTCGACTCAGACTCTCTTGGGATCGGGACAAGATCATCAACACTAGACTTTATGAATTCGTCATTTTCCCTTTTAGGAATAGTGCTAATAACCTTATCCCCCATTAAAAAGGTGTCTAAAGGCTCCATGGTAGCTAAAACAGGTGGGGTTGGTGTGTATGCAAGTGGTGGAGGTGTCATGTGAGCGGTATTATGATGGCACCTCCGTGAAATCATTACTCCCCGCAGGTTCTCCTACAAGGGAATTGGTCTTTAGAGTTCTAAGAAGTTCCTCAAAAATACAATTATTTTCTCTTGCTAAAAGCATAAAATAACTATGAGACTCTAAATCCTGAGGGGGAAACTGATCAATATGGTACTATGGAGGTTGTTCAAAACAAGGAAATTCATAATTGTTACCAGGATTAGGCTCATAGACAAGCTGGTTCCTGGTTTGATAATCAGAGCTATAATGGGGACCTCCACAGACCTCATAATAGTCAAACTGTTGTTGTTGATCTAGAGAATAGAATGGAGGCTGGTCATCACTAAAATTTTGATTGTAATAAGGACCCGGATCATAGACGGGTGCATTTCCTACTTGGCAATCATAACTATAATGTGGACCTACACATATCTTACAACAGTCAAACTATTGTAGCAGACTATGTGAATAATGGAGATTGGTCATAACCAAAATCTTGATTGTAACAGAGGCCTTGATCAAAGACGGATGTGTTCTATGTTTGACAATCAAAGCCCGGGTGAGGGCTCCCTCTATAATACTCACACGAGTATGTCTTAATCGGATGTTGCGGTGGCTGGTTAAAGAAATTAGGTGTTTCATTGTAGAAGTAAGGATTCTGGTCATAGACAAACCCATTTCCCGACCGTACCATGCTACAATCGGGATAATTTCCACCATTTTAGGGACCCCCACAAAGCTCGGGTAAGTCTTGCCATTTGCTCATTTAAAGCTTCCGAGTCAAACATAGCAGGTAAAGAATTAAATGGATAAGAGGGTAAAGAAGATAAGAATAAAATGAAATAAGAGGATAAAGGAGAATATTTATTAATTTTTATAAAGATAATAAAAATAAAAAAATAAAAAAAATATTTTTGGATTTTTATATTTTTAATAAGTACAAAAATAAACTTTCCGAAGAAAAGATCTTCAAGGCGCTAACTCGAAACACAACGTAAAAATCGTACACCTCGCGCTAAAAACTGATTCGTCGTAAACGACTAATCGAGTAATATAATATACTAATCATGTCGGATAAAAATTACATTAGGAAAAGTAATAGTTTATCCTTTGGATGCCGTGTCCCAACGAGAGATGAATTTGAAATTCACAAAAATGTTTCCAATATAATGCTTGAATATCTTTTAATTTTTGGTTTTTGATTAAAACTAAATATGAAATAATACTAAACTAGATTAAACTAATTAACAAATAAGCAAAGCAATTAAATAAAAAGAACTATATAAAAATATATGCTTGCTAAGTGACGTGGAAAGTTCCTTAAGTGTGAATTAAGGTTTTACTTAACGAATTAACTTCATTAGAAAAGATAATTATCTCACAACGTTGGTTTATTTTGATAAAAATCTCTTAAAAAGTTATTAATTACTAGATGTGTCGTTTGACTATTTTCCCGGATTTTTCTCTTTCAAGCATTCAAACTACAAATCTAAATAATCGAAGATTATTAATTAACAAACATTTTTACAATCCACACTTAATTTCCAATCCACAAATCACTTAGCAAGCACAAATAAACTACTCATTAATCATAACAATTAAGCTAGCAACAATCATAATATCAAACATAAACATTATAAGCTAAATAATTTTAAACTACTAGTATTAAAAAGGGAAAGAGGAAATAACTGAATGATGAACCGAAATGATATAAAACCATTCGATCTTGCAAACTTAATAAACAAATAAGCTTATCACTTTAAAGCTTCTACTTCACTAATTAGGAAGTAAAGGTGTCAACTTTATCTACTAATTACTTCCATAAAAACCATAAAGATCAAAACTTTATCTATTTATCAACCTTATAAAACCCTTAAGCTCTGGCCTTAGATGATGAAAGGATGAAATTAGAGATAAGACAAGAAAACAAGAGATTAGGATAAATAAGCTATAAGCTAAAACTATTTTTAAGATCTAAATAAGCTATATGAAAAAAAAACTTTTGTTAAAATTTTGATTAAAACTATAAACTATTTTTAAAACTATTTATAATAAACTTAGATTACTTTCAATTAGCTCATACAATTATCAAGATAACCTAATCGAATAAGCCTCTTTATAAGCTTATCGAAATGTTCTATAGAAAAGTAGATCAAACTCTCTAAGGCCAAGTGCTTATGTCAAAAATATATATAAGCTTATAATATACAAGTGATATAAGCTATAGTATGCTGTAGTTGATAAGAGATATAAGCTATTAATGCATTAAGTCAAATGTAGCTTTAAAATATAAGAAAAAAAAGAGAGATTAGAAAAAGGTATAAGCTCAAGTCTTCTTCCATACACAACATCTTTATTAATAAGCTAAAAAGAGTTGATTACAATATGCTAGATAAGTTATAAAAGCTTTTACAATAATACTAAAATAAGCTACACTATTCTACTCCTACTCCTAAATCTACACTACACTACACTACAATTTTAAAAACTAAAACTAATCATGAGAATGAGCTGCGAGTTCCATTAAATAGCAAAAGATGTGTGAGGTCGGCCTTTTAGTCCTTTCACCGAGACCTTCAATTATAGCCTTGAAAACAAGGGTAGACGAGTCTTTTTAAATGGAAGATAGCTTCATTAATAAGCCAATGATTGGCATGGCCTCCTCCTCATAACCGCCTATATTGACAGCTAATTATTACTTTGGATCCACCCATTAGAAAACGCCACGTGGCTTTGTTCATGCGTAACACAAACGCATCTTCGTACACGATTTTAAATTGATAACAATTTGATAATAAAAAGGGTTGCCACGTGTTGGCTAATGGTAGGCCAAAAATCATCATAGTGGGGGAACACATAAGGGTTGGGAATTAATTCTTGTGGCACGTGATGTATACCAGGTTTGTCTTGATATCTAATTTCGGAGATGGCCTCACGCTTCCCTTTTTTTTCTTTTCATTGCGTCAAGTAATATTGGGCTTGTAAATAATTGGGCCTAGTTTTAAACTCTTTCTAATTCAGCTGGGACGAGACTCATACTTCCAACTGGGTTGGACAAGTGTTTCACGTGGGCTGGTATTTATAAAGGATAGTCTTCTTTGGGCTTTAATAAGTATGGGTCAGTCTGACCCATATAAATGATGTCGAGCCGGCTCAATAAAAGATGAAAGCACCATTGAACTCGATTTTTTATGCTCTTTCCAATGTCATGCAAGGGAAATATTAATGACTTCGTCTTGATCTTGAAAAACACGTAAACATCTTCAAATCTTAACCGAAAGTCACAATTTTTGCTTTATTTTCAATCCCTTGTACCTGCAAGACATAAAAACACAAACCAAGCATATTTGTAATAATATTTATCATATTTCATGTTTTGGTCCGTTTTAATGTGTTTTCCGGGGTACAAATGATGTGTGTTTAAGCACACATCAATGTTGAACGTGGAATTTCACACTAGAGACCCAAGCGTCAGCTGTTCTACCGATCTCAAATCAACATACTCTCTAAACATAATGTCTACTCAACATTGAAGATTCTGAGTGTCACACCCCTAAAATCGGACGGCATCGGAAAGGTAACCGAGGGTGAGACTTCAAGGCACAATGTACAAGTCATAGAAAATGACCTCAAAAGAGACGTTTAAAAACAAAGCTCACATTCGATGCTCATAAAATATCAGAGTTTACAAGATGGTCCCAACATTTTTTAAATATCCATATGTTCAAACATGACAAATTATTTAGATAAAAATTTCATCGAATGTAAGTAAGAGTAAGTCTTTACAAAACACATTGTGTTTTTCTTCAAAAACAAAGTTTCATCGAATGTATAAAATGTAGAGTCTTCAAAGTACGTATCCGTGCGGCTTCCCTCTCATCAATATACCTGAAAGACCTGAGATTAAAACATGCTAAAAAGGACAACAAAAAATTGTTGAGTGAAATTCATATGTTTAATAATAAAGGTATGGACCACAAGATTTAAGTAGCTTAGAAAAGTGAAACACATTCACTATGTCCAAAAGTATGTATTATTTCCCTAAGATCATGACACCGAAACCTTAACTGTTTGTGCCCCTAATATATGCAGGATGTTCTGCCCAACAACCTAGAAAGTCATTTAAATGTTAAATGCGTCACCTGGTCAAATAGAAACCAAAATTCTAGACGGGGATTGTCAGTCCTGATAGATCTACCCACAACACTCACGCTTACTACATTAGCAATTAACGATTCATGATTGAAAGGGGACTTAAGTAGGCAGTGAATGTACTTAGGCAATAATATTCAGGCAATATTTAGATAGCATACAATTTAAAAGTACTTGTGTCCAAAGTGTAAAACAAGCATGTAATCTCTCCCGTGGAGTTTTAATAAAACATTAAATAGTGAAAAAAGGGGCTATGAAGGCACCTTATGCAACGATGAGAATAGGAAATATCAACGACGAAGAGAATGAAGACAAGAAGTCTTAGCCGCGACCTAAAATAACGGCGCGCTATTAGAAGAATGAAATATATATAAGCCGATGCATAAGTTGTATATATATATATGTATATATATATATATATATATATATATATGTATATGTATATATATGTATATGTATATATATGTATATGTATATATATGTATATGTATATATATATATATATGTATATATATATATATATGTATATAATATATAATATGTAATATATATCTAGAGTGTATATTTATCATTGTATATATATGGTATATGTATATGTTATATTCTATTATCAATATATAATGTCTAGGTATATGTATATATATAATATAGATAGCATACAGGTTTAAAAGGTACTTGTGTCCCAAGTGGAAAACTAGCATGTAATCTCTCCCTCGGAGTTTTAGATAAAAATTAAATAGTGAAAAAAAGGGCTATGAAGGCACCTTAATGTTGTCAACGCTGAGAATAGGTAATATCAACGACGAAGATAATGAAGTCAAGAAGACGTTACCGCGACCTAAATAACGGCGGCGCCTATAGAAGAATGAAATATATATATAGCCGATGCATAATTGTATATATATATCTATATGAAATAATAGTATTTAGGTCATAAATTGTATATATATATGTATATATATATATAATATATATATATATATATATATATATATATATATATAGATATATATATATATACTATAGATATATATACAATATATATACTCTATATACATAAATACATATATATACATATATACATAATATATACACATATATATACACACACACACACACACACACACATATAATAAAATATATATATATATATATATATATAATATATATTATATATATACACCATATATATATAGAGAGAGAGAGTTGTAACAACCGACAATTTTCGGAATTTTAAATAAGTTTATAAAAAATTTACGCAATAATAGTCGAGTGAAAACTCAATTTCATGGGAAAAATCATTTTGAACGCAACGGCGTAAGTTTTGTATTTTGAATCATCCGTTAAGTAGCTTTAACGAGCCCCGAACCATTATTTAACATAAATTACACTTTAGGTCCATGTGGTAATATTTACACCATTAACCCTCATCTATTTTGGATTTGTCACTTTGTTTTACAACTTTTAAGTATATAAGCATATGAGTTAGGGTTTCCTTTCATTCTTCTAACCTACCCACACACACTTCTCCTTTCATTATTTTTTCGGCGCCGCATCACCATCTCCGGCGAGAACTCTGGCCAACAGCCGCAACTCCTCTCCATCATCTCCTCACTACGGTAACCACATCAACATCATCACCTCGTCACCACCACGACCACCCATCACTGCAACACCACCATCGAACACCACCCCCACCACATCATCATCTCCACGCCATCATCACCACCCTAATGCCGCGCACCCCATCACCAACCACCTCATCGCCTCGTCACCACCTTCACGCCATCAACATCATCACCACCATCCTCACCACGCACCAGCACCATCTCCAAGCCACCACCTAAGTGTGTGTTTGGGTTTCTTATAAGCACCAAAGGGTGCGTTTGGTTTTAAAAACTACACCAGAGGGTGCGTTTGTTTTTCTTATCAGCACCAATGGTGCATTTGGTTAAGCAGAAAACCCTGAAAGGGTGCGTTTGGTTTAATAGAACCGCCAAAAGGGGCGTTTGGTTTAGCAGCAGCTATGTAGGGTGCGTTTAGTTGGCTGCGAAATAACATAGGGTGCGTTTAGGTGGCTGCGAAACAACATAGGGTGCGTTTGGTTGGCTGTGAAACAACATAGGGTGCGTTTGGTTTTAGCAACAACCTTTAGGGCGCGTTTGATGGTATAAAGCGACTAATAAATCTTATTACAATATTTAATAATAAATTCGAATCTAAATGGTGGTTTACTGGTTAAATAAATGAGCTATGTATTATTATTTTTCTGTGTTTTACAACCTTTAGGAGCGTTTGGATCTGCGTTTAAGAGCTTTCGGGGCTGTTTGGTTAGGCAGTTAACACCCAAGGGGGTGTTTGTTTCGCTGTTTTGTAGCCCGTAAGGGTGTGTTTGGTTTACTTGTTTTTGTTTCCTATTCGATCTGGTTTATATATATATATATATATATATATATATATATATATATATATATATATATATATATATATATATATATATATATATATATATATATACAAGGCGCGGGTATTTGCAATGTTGATTGATTTATTAAGAGGAAAAATATTGAATTTTATAAATATGAAAACGACGTATAAACGAATAGGTCATGCCGAAATTTATAAAAATTTCTATACTTAGTATCTTTCACCTAAAATTTATTATCTTAGAAAACCGATAAAACAACAAGATATAGTCTTAAGATTATTTATTTGTAATGATATAATAAACCGATAAATAAACGAAAACTATACTTTTACAAACGAGACAACTAGTTTAACTAAAACCCGCCAAGAAAACGAAATACTAAATTATAAAATATCATTTTATAATTCTCGACTAAAGGACAAAATAATAACTTTTGTAGAAACTTTAAAAAATGTCAATTATCTAATTTGTAACCTTAAAACGTCCGTTACTTTTATGCCAGAACTCTTTATTAATTTAATTGGTGATTTCCGAACACGTGTCGAATTATGTTGTTTTAATTATTTTCCTCACGTTTCTTATGTAATACTTGCAAGGTATTATATACTTTTATTTTATTTTCATATATAATACATGTCGCGTATTCTATACACTTCGTATTATTCTTTTGGTTGTTTGTCGTTGTTATATAATTCACGATATGAATTATATACTTGTTCATTTTTTTCATATGTAATATATACGGAATATATTACATGCTTTGCGTTTACCTTTCGATTTATTTTATTTAACTAACCACTAAACTATTACAACTTGAAATCTAATTTTTTTTATCAACGTGTCGCGTTGATGTAATCATCCATCGAAAAACCCAAATACATTATCTTAGGCTAGTGGGTCATAGCCGTTAAGATAAACCGCAACTTCTTGGTCGAGTCGTTTTGGTTTCCGTTTGTGTTGTGCTTAATATGTACACTTCTGCCAATCGTTCTACGACATCGAGGTGAGTTTATAGCCTCATGTTTTGCTAGTTTTACATATATTTTTGGGGTGAGAACATGCTTGTTTGCATATTCATTCGCATAATTGACTTAAACTTGTTACATGATCGTTTACAAATTGGTTTACATATTCATTTACATATCTCGCAATAGGATACATTACTTTTTCAATTCTGGACGTAAATACGTACTTCCATTCAAATGATTAAGGATTAGCTTAGGTTGTATGAACTGCGAATTACTTGGAGGGTAAGCGCGAATGTTATAAAATAGATCTATTTGGGATTGACAATCCCCGTTCAGGTGATTAGCTATCACTGGAGACGAACGTTATACCATGTCAGAACACAACTGGATTGGTATCTTCAGGGCCAACAACCACATACATATGAACAATTACTGTGCCTTGAATAAATGGCATACATATAAGTCTACGCAGCAGTTTCATAAACTTAGAGTAATCGTAATCACTCATTAGGCAATACATACTTGAAACATTTCGTGATAGTTTTAATTATCATGCATACTTTGAACAATTGAGGTCCAACTTTCATACGTACAATTTTGTGACTATTATAAGGGTTGAAATGGTCATACACACTTTGCAAATCTTTGGTGCAACATTTATACTTAAAGAAATTAGCGTATTATGTTATCCAAAAAAAGAGAAATTGATGTAGAGTTGTGTGAGTTTGTATATCTTTGTTCGAGTCTTGGCTTAGCAACCAAACCAGCGTGTATTCGTGTAAATAATTGGCTAACTCTTCCACTCTAAATTCACCCAAAGCCACCCAAATTTATCCCATCCATTTTCGTTTCCATTGTATGTTATCTTACACCTACACCCCACAACCCTTTAAAAGACCTCTTAGATAGTAATGAATAATGCTTATGCCTAGCGGTGGAGGTTTGATCCTTTACCAAGCCTATGGTAATTTATATGATATGACAGGTAGTGAGTGTTGATTTTTCGTTTCCTCCTTTTGTTATAATTTATTATACACCCGAGTGAAAGAGAGAATCCTAAACACTTATGTGAGGTGCTAGTATATACTTTCCGTGATGTTAATTACGAGGTCTAGAAGGTTGTGTTGTAAAATAATTTTAAAGAGTAGGTAAAATAACCCCTTATATTGTTATTGTCTAGATAGAAAAGCCCATTTGCTTGAGGATAAGCAAATCCCAAATGTAGGGGTATTTGACGAGGTATTATTTTATACACTTTTTCAGAGCCGTTTAACCCCCTAAATCGTGTGTTTATGCCCAAAATAGGTACTTAATCGTTCCTTTTTAGGTATTTTTAATTTGGAAGGCATTTGGAAGAAATACACGTGACTTGGGCTTATTTGGAGAAGAAACGGACAAGACTACGGACCTACACCAGCATTGCTCAAGGATTTCTCCTCAGAAGCTAGAGATGGCGTCACAGATTACACGTGACGCCATCACAACGATTTCCAAGACGGCGTCAGAAGATCTCAAGACGGCGTCAGATTGTATGACCCAGCCCATTATCTATAATATTCTTGTCACTACGGCGCCACGATTAAAACGCGATGCCATCACAGCGATTTTCCTATAAATACAAATCTGATTTTAGGGTTTTAAGTGTTTAACTTTAGAGTAAAAGAAAGGGACGAACCCTAGTTCGTTTAGCAGCTGTTAGGGATGATTTTAGGGCCTTAAAACCCTATTGTACTTCCTTTTATTCATGTTTTAATCAAGTAAGACTATCTTAATCATTCAATATGTCTATGTGTTGTTTGATTCATTATTATTCTTGCTTTACTTATAACATGCTTGGCTAAACCTTCTATTGTGTTTATTTATGCTTGTATGAAACCTAGAATGTAGATCTTAGTGGTGTTGCTTCTTGTGATGGATATGTATGTTAGGTCTTAGAAAACCAGCTTTTGTTTGTATCGTTGTTGATATGTCTAAGGAAAAAATGATTGTGTTCGGGTAACAGTCTTCATACTACCTTGCCCCTTATATGGTTGATCCAATCTTAATATATTTCAAATGCATTTAATATACTCTTAGAGGCCTTGTAATAGTCTTCATACTACCTTACTTGTGTATTGCCTTAACGGAATATGAAATAGACGGCGGGTTGGTGTAATTAGTTCATGACTTAGGAAATAATTACATAGATCATCACAAGTGTGACAAAGCAACAACACTAGGAGAAGTAATCTAGGGAGTAATACATGATTAAATAAACACAGTCTCTTATTATATTGTTATCACCAGTAGTTTAGTTTATATTTAGTTTAATAGCTAAAACCAACCACCTCTCCAATATATGATTTTACCTGTTTTCATAAAATATAAAAACACAAAAAGAATCTTCCCTCAACCCTTAGAATTTTGTTAGATCGTGGTCAAGCCTTCCCAACCTATTCCTCTAGATAAGAATAACAACCCCCGAGTCTTGTCTATACAACTACTACAACGGTTAGGTACTATGCCTAGGGAGTTGTAAAACTTCGGGTAGAAGTCTTACGACGACCGCATCACACAGTCAGGTGCGAAGTAATTAGCCCTATTTATAAAGTAGCTCTATTCCTATTTACGGAGTGAAGGCTAAAAATGGCTTGATGAACCATTTCGTTCGCCCACGCACCGGCCCCATTCACTTGCTTATCGTAGAGGCTGTAAGTACACAGTGCCCCACAACTATTCATAGTATAGTGGGCTTAAATGACAAGAGTGCCCGCCCCTTCTTTCTCAAGTAGGCGAATATTTCTAAAACGCAGTCCGAGATAACCGTAACTCTGTGTGTGTGTGTGTGTGTGTGTGTATATATATATATATATATCTTCGATGTGGTTTGTCCGCTTCAACCGCTCTTTCACCTCTCAAAGAGCAAAGTTGGCTTGATGAGCGTAGATGAGAAAGCGGGAGCAAGAAAACCAAGAATCTATTTCTTGTCCTTCTACATAAGGGGCAAAGAGAATCACTTTTGCTACTGAGAAAGCGAACGGTCAGCGCAAAGGTTCAAAACTTAGCCGAACGTTAGTGAAGCTAGATTCTCATAGCGAGGCGCTTCGAGTTAGCGAAGCGCTGTAGTAGGGCCGAAGCCTTACTAAGAAGGGATATAATGCTGAGCCAAGGACGCTTCGCCTTATCTATAGAAGCAGTCAACTGACTTTTGAACGAATTCGCTTCTTGGTTTGGTAATGGCTTAATCTATAGATAGAAAGCCTTATGATGGGAAACAACCATGTTAGGTTTAGAGAGAGATAGGTCCGGTTATATAACAAGGGCAGCAGATGCAAGTTTTTCTTTCAATACCCGGCCAAATGACTACAGGATCGTCGGTCTACTCTACCTGAATTCACCATTTCAAACCTTATTAAATTTAAAATCAATTGTTTTAAACTCATTTTGCAAATTTCCCATCTATAGTCTTAGAAGTACATTTGTGCATTTTTAGACTAAGCCCATTGGATTTAGCCCATGGGTCCATTTAGTAAAGAATCTGCAACAATATTTTGAACAATGGTTTAGTTATACTGTTATGACATATACATTCTTACACTTGCCTAACGCTGTTGTGTATTTACTTGATGATTCGATTCTACTCATGAGGCGTGGAGCTTAAGGGTCTAATAAGCTAACTCAATATCTCAATTTTAAAGCTCTAAGCTCCTAAACTTAAGTATTTTGGTAGATTATTAGATCGGGTGGTTTTAATCATTTTGATTTCGGCATTCTGGTTCTAAGTCTCTTCTCTTTTTAATTCTAAGTAGTTGTAGTATAATTTTTCTTATTATGTCTTTTGTAGCTTATTTTATTTCTATTATGCTTAGTGAGTAGTTTAATAATATGCTTGTTAAGTAAGTTGGTGAATAGTGAATTAAATGTGAAATTTAATAAGTGACTAGTGATTAATAATTTGCAAAGGTTATTTAGTTTAGTGTTTTATTTAGTCGAACGATGAAAAGCCGTAAGATTAAGTAGGCATCAAACTAGTAATTAATATCTCGATAAAAAGTTGTTTTCAACATTAAGCCAACGTTTTAAGGAAGTGATTATTTAGAGGATATTAATTCGTCATTAAGATCTAAAACTTCACACTTAAGAATCTATTCACTTTTACTTGACAAACATATTTTTGTCTTTATATATTCTTCATCTTATTAGCTTGTTTAATATTTAGTATAATCTAGTTTATCGCTATCTTTAGTTTTAATTAAAAAACTAAAAATTAAAAGATATTCAAGCATTAAGATGGAAGCATTTTCGTGATTTTCAAATTCAATTCTCGTTGTGATACGACTTCGAAAGATTTAATTATTACTTTTTCTAAAGTGATTCTTATTTCTGACGGGATACTTAATATTATATACATACGGCTAGTACATATTTATACGATATCAAAATGGCGCTGCTTCCGGGGAGAGGTGTACGATCTACACGTGGTGTTTGAGGTTAATGCCTTAAAGATCCTTTCTTTGGAAAGTTTATTTTCGTACTTAGTAAAAATATAAAAATCCAAAAATATTTTTATTTTCTTTTATATAAATATTAAAAAAATACCGGTATGTGTTTAATTACACATACCTTTGACCACTAAAAACGGACTTAAATGACCAAAAACGTACCAAAAATACATTGTATTTGTATGTTTTGCATTTGTATTATGCAGGTAACGGATATCTAAGAAAAGGACAAAAATCAAAGCCAAAACGACAAAACCGAGCACGAGAACGGAAAGACCGTGAGAAGTCAAAAAGACAAAGTCAAAGTCAACAAAAAAGTCAAAGTCAAAGTCAACCCCGGGAAGTGGCATTGGAAAAAGCATCGAAAACCGAACTCGAAAACCTAAATTGTCAAAAGTGGGCCCACCCGTACCCACCTAGTGGGCCCGGGTCAGCCCACTTATACTTTATAAACCTTAAGCCTTATAAAAAGCCCAAATCCTTTTTATATTATACCCGGCCCAACAATGAGCCCAATCCCATCCCCCTTATAACTCCTGTTAACACAACCCCCCTTTTTAACCTTTACACCGTTAGTCCTTTAAGGACTAACGGTGCAAACACCAATATAACTTCAAGGGCCAAAGATGCAAAGTGGAAGGACTATGATTGAAATAGTTATATACACCCTTAGGGACCAAACTTGCCCATTTCCTAAACTTTTAAAAGGACTAACGGTGCAAACACCAATATAACTTTAAGGGCCAAAGAAGCAAAGTGGAAGGACTATGATTGAAATAGTTATATACACCCTTAGGGACCAAACTTGCCCATTCCTAAACTTTTAAAAACACGCTAACACTATTTAACTCCCACACAGCACTGAGTGTGTCCTGTCCTCACATACCCGCCAAAATAATCCGAACATTATTCCCTTTTCTTCTCCACTTTGTCTATACACCCCACACCTTATCCCACCACATGACACTTTGGCAATTCCCTAACCCCCTATTCGTCCAAGGAACAGGACAAGAAATGAAGGGCTAAGATCAAGTGACTTGAGCACTACTCAATTTCAATGGCTATAATGAGTCTTTGGATCCCTCTCACACAATAAACACACCCGCATGAGCTCTCACAAAGAAAGCACAACATCTAAACCATCTAATGGCTTGTAAATAAATAGGTCTAAATTGTAAGCCCTTATGGCAGTTAGTTTTTTACTTAGTTTTTTTTCACCTAGTTAATTTTCAGCTTATTTTAGTGTAATCTTTTAAATATTGTAATGTTTCTTTTTATGAATTAATGAAATTTTAGTGTATTATGCTTAAAATTTGTTGTTCTTAAATATATTGTTTTAAAGTATTCAACAGCCTTTCATAAGCGGTTTTTAAGCTCTTATAAAAACATTAAATCAAGCCTGTTTTCAACTTAAATATAAAATACTTAAGAAAATTTTACAAAAAACAAAAAAATTCACTCCCTAAAACACCACAGCTATTTATGGATGATAAGCCAGACTTGGATGGGCTTATGGACAATACTATCTTGTCTTTTGACAAGCTAGAGCTTGTAGATTATCTTATTTATAAGCTTGTTTGCCCTGTTTAAGCAAGGGCCTTTGTAAGTCTCTTATTTTCAAAATTTTAGCTTTTACTATAGCATTGCTTATTAGTGCTTATTCCTGCTTATTGTTTGCTTATATCTGCTTTATTTAAATTTTAAGTTTTTTATAAATTAATTAATATATTAATTTAAAAATGATATTAAAATTAAAATTTTAATTATCAATTAATCCTGTTTTTATATAATTAAATTAAATAAATTAAAATTATTTTATTGTATTTATTTTAATTATTCTTAATATTTTTTATAAATTAAAAATATAATTAAATTTTATTTTAAATTTTTATTGAAATATAGATTTTAAATTATTATTTATTATATAATTAAAATTAAATTTTTAAATATATAAATTTTATATTTATAAATATTAAATTAATATAATATATTTTAATTATTTTAATTTAATTTTTATAAATAAATAATTTTTTTTTAGATAATTATTATTAATTTTTGTTTTGTTAAGAATGTTTGTTGCTATTATGCTTATGTCATAGCTTAGAAATTAGTTGTGCAAGTTTTTATTAAAAATCTGTCAAAATAGCTTATTTATTTGCACAATCTGTTTTAGCTTATCTAAGTGATTATTGGTTGTTGAAACTTGCTCATTATTGCTTATTAGTCTTGTTAATCATCTGGTCTTTGCAAAGTTTTGGCTTATATAGCTTTTATCTAGTTAAATATACCAATTTAGAATTTAAAGGGGTGTTTGGTTTAACCATGTTCATGGGTCAAAATAGGTCAAAACCTGTTTTGTGCACTTGAGTCAACTTAGACTAGATAAAAGTAGTCTAAAAATTCAGTTTGTTTAATTAAATCTCATTTTTAAGGTTTTAAGAGTTTATGGTTTGAATATGTGAGCTTATAGCTCATTTTATTTTCTTATTTGATTATGCTTTTGAATCTTGAGCTTTTATGATGTTTTTGTGTTTATGCATGTGTTAAAGTAAGTTAGGAACCAAGATTTTATAGCCTGCATTGTTGGTTTGCATTTTTGCCAAAATTTGTAAATTTTTGCTAAGTGTTGAAAATTTGAGAAAATGCTTTTTCATTTGCTTTCTATGGCTTATTGTGAATTTCAAAATGCTTTTTGATGGTTATATCTGTTTCTTTGAGGTCAAAATTCCACTTAATTCTGTTTGTGGGTTATAAGTTCATAAGGTTCTATTTGTTAGCTTATTTTTAAGCTTAAAAGCTTGTATTTGTGAAGATTGCAAAAGTTTAAGAAAATTTTCTAAGTATTGAACCTGTGTGAGATAGCTTTTTCATGAAGCTTTTTAAGTGCTTATCTGAATTTCAAACTCATTTTTCTTTGTTGCTTATTGTAGCTTTTTAGCCATGCTTTTTATTGGTATAAGCCACTAAGCCATAAGGATCTGTTTGCTACCTTATTTTTAAGCTAGAAAAACCTCTTTTTGCTGTTTGCTTAACAGGTTTTGGCCAAAAAGCTCATTTTCTTATTTAGGATTATTAGCTTATTGCATTTGCTTAATTTAGGTTTAGTATAGCTTATTAGATTATTTTAAGCCCACTTTAGCTTATTTCCTTTAGGGTAAAGCTTATTTAAGCTTATTTGCATTTTAGCTTAAAATTCTTAAGTTTTATAGCTGTTTGATTATTCTGTTTTTCTAGCTTATTTTAGTTGCTTATTCTTGTTCAAACATGCTTAATAGGTCTAGTTAAGTTTCTGCTTTAGCTTATTTTGTAGTTACATTTGCTTATTTAGCTCAAAATGCCAAATCAGTTAGCCATTAAAGTCTTAGTGTAGTTTGGCTCATTCTGTCAACTTTTCAGCTTATTCCTGTGCTTATTTTTGGTTTATAAAAAAAGTGTTTTTATTAAAAGTGCTTATTTTTAAGTCTTCTAAAAGGTTGTAATAAAAATGGAAAACAAAAACGTTTGATATTAGGGGAAGCCCTAGGTGAGAAAAGGCTCGAACCCGGGACCTCTACCCTACTTACCAAACGTTTTACACAACACACACACTACCACTCGCCCTTGGGTCTTTTTCGGTTTTAGTTTGCATAATCTATTAGTTATACACGTTTTGAGCTCTTTTCTTATAAACCACTTCGAGACTTATTTTGGGATTTTTAGGGCTTATTTGATAAGCTGGCTTAACCAGCTTATTTTCCCTAGGACCCTTATACAATTTAGGATTTTCTTACAATTTTTCATATTTTTTCAACTTTATTTGTTATTTTTATTCATTTTTCGAAGTTTAATATTTTAGAAAATCATTTAAAAATAGTAAATTAATTAAGAAAAATACAAAAAAATAGTTTTTAGATTTAGAATAAATAGTTTTAGGTTTACAAAGTTTAAAATCATTTTTATCATTTTTAGATTTTAAATTTCATTTTTAGCTTTTTAATTAAAATTTAGAAATTAGTTTTTAATTATAAAAAGTTATGAAAAATATTTTTATGAGTTTTTATCACATTTTAGACTTTACTAAAGTAGAAAATCATTTTTAGGAATTAATTTGTCATTTTCTAGAATTTTAATTGATTAAATAGGTTTTTAATTCATAAAAATTTATAAAAAAGTCAAAAAAATATAAATCTTTTTTAGAAAATTTTCTTTTGTCATTTTAGAGGTTTAGAAACTAAATTTACATTTTTAGGGTTAATATTTGCCTTAGTTAGTTTTTAGTCGCATTTTTAGGATTCCCGTTTTCGTTTTTAGTTTAAAATAGTTTTGACTTAATTCTTTTTAAGCGTTTGCTTTAATTTTCTCGTAGTTTTAGAAAACCAATCAAAATCTTTGATCCCATTCAAGCATCGATTATCAAAACGACTCTCGACTTTCAATTGCATTCCTCGTTGGGGATAACGACCCGGGAATCATACTTTCGGATTTACTACAATTGAGATTTTTGATTCTTATTATATATTTATATATTTATTATATTTAATATATATAAATGGTTGAGTTTATCTCGTTGTCATTTTTGGCGCCGCTGCCAGGGAGAATTGTATACGATTGTCGTTGCGTTTGACAATTTGTGTTTGAAGATCCTTCCGTGTGAAGTTATTTTGCTTATTTTCATATAAAAAAAATACAAAAAGATTTTTTCTTTTATTATTAGTATATATATAAGATAAAAAAAAGTAAAAAAATTGTCCATAAAAAGAAATAAAATTCACCATCAATATAATACTTTCAATTGAAGTATTATCATAATAAGTTCCCGAATCAAAGATTAAAACTTGCCTTTGTGTCACTTGTGAAGTACGGCTCACATTTAAGAGATTAACAAACTATAAGAGGGGTTTAAGGAGGGTTGTTCCGGCGAACTATGACCCAAAAGGAGGAGGATTTTAATAGCTTCGCGCTTTCCTGCTCCTCCGCTCCTTTGTGCGTTTTTCTTTTAGAGAGCTACCGTGAAACAAGTTGATTATTGGTTTAAGTTATTCGACTCTCTTTCTCATCTTTTCTTCTTCATTCTGCGGTTTTTTTTTCCTCTATAAAATATGTTGTTTAAAAAAACTCGAAAAACCAAAAATAATCTCCTTTAACCTCTTTGCCATTTAATTCTTCTTCTTATCCCTCTAAATTGTTTAATTCTTATGGCGTCATTCGACTATCGGTTAAATCCCCTTTACATGATTAAAAGAAGCTCGTCTTGTGTAGCATTGGTACACTACAGACTATTGTTGTTCTAATGTGGGTCACATTGATCCAAGTTTGTTTCAGTGATCCTAATCCCGAATTATCTTATGATGAACCCCCCAGCAATCACCTTCACAACTCCAAACATCTTCGTTCAATCAACGTCATTGTTTTCATTGTAAAGATCCGTTAGAAGAACATGAACATTATAAACGATGTACTTGCATGAAGTGTGGAAGTGGTCTTAGCAAAGGATTTTGTTTGATTTGTGCTTCAAGATACGGAAATAATCCGAATCTGAATTCTTTAAATGATTCTCCAAATATTTCCGAAAACGTTTCACAAAGTCCTCCACATATCGACCACCATTGTTGTTACGAGTGTGGTGATTCGTTAGACGGTATCTTTTGTCAACGATGTACTTGCAAGTCTTGTGGGAACGATGCTCATTATGGTTATAATTGTCCACTGAAAGTCCCGATTATCTCTAATCCGGAACCATGCAACAATCAAACCGTTGATGAGCTCCCACAAACTTTGCCAAGTTTTGATCCGACATGCTATTCTAGAGATGGAAGTTCATTCACTTATGATTCCACTCCTAATTTTGTCAATGATTCTCCTAACGTTTTCAACCCACCTCCGCAACCCCCGATGTATTCTTGTGAGTTTTGTGGGAACGATGCTTATTATGGTCACGATTATCCACCTCAAGTTCCGTTTATCTATTATCCGGAACCGTGTTACAATCAAGACTTTAATTTCCCATAAAATTTTCAATGTTTTCAACAACAATATATTTGTTGTACCCGCTGTGGGGGCCCGCATGAGACTTTTCAATGTCAACAAGTGATCTTCTATGAACCTTGTTATGAAAATTGCGGGGGTCCTCATGAAACTTTTCGGTGTCAACCGATGAACCAAAATTTCGATAATTCCAATTCTTCTGGTTTTGACCAATTTCAACCCTCGAAATTTATCATCGATCATACTGATTCAATGAATGATCATCTAAAAGCTCATAGATACTTTCAACAAGTAATGGATGATTCTATGAGTAAGCTTCTAAAGAACTTTCAAACTTGGGTTACAACAATGGCAAGAACAAGTGGTTAATATTGATTCTTATACCCCCGAACCTTCGCAATGTTGGAAGATTCCCATTTGCTACGATGATGATGACGACGAGTATTCTTTTTGCTAACACAAAAGATTCACAATGAAATAAACCTCGCAATCCACAACCTGATTTACCAAATTAGACTCTCCCTATAATTGAGGAATAGCATACCGTACAACAATTCGGAAACGTAATCAGACGAAATAACAAAAGTCTAATTGTTTAGAGCTTTATTACCATACCCCAAAGTGAATCGTTAGTATATCCGAAGGTGAATGTTATTTGCCAATTATGTGATGGATTCTTCTATGAAAAAGGATGTGTGTTAGATGGATACATTTCAATTCCAACCAAGAAATGGTAATGATCATATTAATTCCGAAACTAGTCGCAAGTGGAATCCATGCTTAATCCCTGATAACGTGATATCTTCTCCTTAATTGATCTCCTTATCGAGAGTTCATCGGTGAAGACTCGCTTTTCCTTCTCCAATTTCCACCAGAATTGTTGAAGCCATCCTTGATTCCGAAGAGAAGATATCCTATTTTATAGAAAATTAGATGTAATGATAACTCTTTTCCACATCACCAGAAACTCTTAAAGACGATACTGTAAACTGTCAACGATTCCAACAATGAAATAATCTTCGAGAGATGAGTATTCTTATGAGTCCAACTATTTATGTCGAAGCATCACCTCTCGATACTGAGCTAGCCACCAAATAGTGATTGTTGATGATTATTTATCTCGGAAGTTGGAGGGATTGATACTGATATACTTTTAACAATCAAAGACGATATTCTTCGTGAAAAATTATTAAATGTCATTCTTCTTATTGCTAAGATCGGAGCATTAAAAGATAATCTCACTCCATCTTCCGATTTTGTGACCAAGTCTTCCTCTACATCTCCTAACTTTTTCTTGGAGGAGACTAACACCTTTGATAATTCTTTACCCGAATTTGAAACTTTTTGCTTTAATCTGGAAGAGAAAAGTAGTGGCAGTACCACTATTCTTTCTGATTATTCTCTTTCGGATTATGAAGTTTTCTATCTCGATGAAGATCATATTAAAGAGAAGAGTAGTGGCAGTACCACTACTCATGCTGATTTTTCTCAATATGATTCGTTCATCTTTGATCTTTCGATCAATCCGTTTCCTCCTGCCGATAGGAGTGACTTTTATCATGAGGAGTTCGTACGTGACACCTCACAATCATATCTCCACAAGAGTATGATCATTAGTCTACTTAAAGATGAGACCCGAGCTGGGCCAAATTCAACTATGGATGTGATGGAGGATATTTTTGATAATCCAACAAGAAAACCGAGAGTTCATGTGCCTAATGTTTTACCCAACCATCCCACCCTTCATCTGGATTTGGATTTCACTATTTCTAGTGATTCCCTCGGATCCGACCTTGTAGTTTCTTTTCCTTCTGGAACTAGGAACAAGATTTTTGATCCAGGGATATTCATTCGAGTCAAATCCAAGATATTTCTATCACGGGATGCATTTTCTATCTCATTCATCCGTGATCCTCTTTTTCTAGTGATTGACACTTTGCTTCCATTTTCATCCGAAAATGAGGACAAAGTTGTCAATACTGGTATTTTTGCTGCAGGAGAGAAGCAATTTCCTCACCTCTTATCTCATCGGGGCTTGAAAGCTTTAAATGAAAGCCCGATGATGATTCATGGAGAGAACACTCCTAATTTGGGTGTTCGTCATCTCCATTTCTATCCCCCTTGATCATCTCAAGTATGGGGGGATCGGGTCAAGCTAAGTGACCTTAAACAAGCGCTTCGTGGGAGGCAACCCATGCTTATCCTTATATTATGTAGTAATGAATAAGTGTTTTTTGTTGTGAAGAGGTGTGCCTCTTTCCATTCTCGTTTGCTTGTGTTTTTATTGTCCAGGATTGTCTCGGATTTTTGAAGCCTCTCGTGCTCACGGTGTTGTCCATCGATCACTCGAGCTTCAAATCCTCAGCTTCATTAGGGAAATCTAATATCCTAATATAATCGACTAATGTTTATCTTTAAGCATACTTAATAAACGGCTTAGGATTTACGTAGAGACCCTTCTAAAAACATTAAGGACAATGTTTAGTTCTAGTATGGGGGGGGATCTATCGATTTGATTGTGCCTACAGTCGTTGTTTTCACGTAATCCCATTTTTACCACCAAAAAATGAAAAAATTTAAAATTTTTCAAAAATAAAATAAGTGTTTTGTCACAATTTTGACTTTCCTGCTGGGTAGAATAAGAATAAATTTTGACTCGATCGAGCGTGTTGAGCTCTAGCTTGTTCCTTAACTTTTAGACTAAGCGTTCGCAGAAATTCGCGAAGAACGAAAAATGATAGAGTTAAGTATGAGTTGGATGCTAAACAAGGATTATTTGGAAATCTTAAGAGCCGGGGCTCGTGGTTATGGTAATTTTGGGCGGCTTTTGCTTTCCCATAAGCTCCTAACCGGACTAATAAGACGACTTGGGGCTGGTTTTTTTAAAAAAATTTTTTTTTTAAACTTAAATCAACAATTTTTGAGATGTAGTCGATAGCAATAATTTTAGTCTTAGTTCAAATTTATACTTAAATTTTCTAAAAATAAGTCTTCTCTATATCGTGAAATAAAGTGTGAAATGAAAAAAAAATGAAAAATATAATAAAAAAAATGATGAGTAATAATTATAAACTGTGGGCTGATAAAAGTTTGTTGCATCTTGCCGGCTCACAACCGATGTTGCAGCCTTCTAAAGAAAGCCCATAGTAAGAATAATAATCTAAGACCGATAAAAGTTTGTTGCATCTTGCCGGCTCACAACCGATGTTGCAGCCTTCTAAAAGGTCGAGGATTTCATTAGTTTAATGGATGTGTAATTATATTAAGTGTAAGTATGTGATTTAATAAATATAGGGAAAATCTCTTTTTGTTGAATTTAAATATGCTTTTGAACTAAGACTATTTCATTTTAAGTTGTGATTTTTCTAAATAAGATATGTATATACGGAAGACCTAAGAGTTTTTGAAACCAAAGGGGGTCCTTGATCGGGGGGGGGCCTGTTTAGGGTGGGGGGGGGGGGGGGGGGGGGGGGGGGGGGGGGGGGGGGGGAGCATATTATAGGAGGGGGGATTAGAATGGATATAATTTGGTGGGGGGGGGGCCGCAAGGTGGGATGGGGTGACCGAGACGAAAGTCGCTACAATGGAGATGATCTTGCCATATCAAAGACTCCTCAAATATCACCAGGGTGGAAACGAGAAGCATGGTGGGGGGGATGATGGGTTGGGATAAACGTTGATCCATGGATTGAAATTCAAAATGCACAACATCCAACACGCCCGCACTACCAACAATACTTTTCTACTCTCCCTTAACCCTTACCTAAATCCCCACGATCTACGCATTAACTTCCACCAACCCCTCCCAAATTCCCCGGGTTATCAAGACTAAAACCTCAAATTAATATCCCTTCTATCCCCCTTACTCCGGACCCGTTCATCCTAACTACCAAAAAACTTCATCTTCCAAAACTCCTCATATCCCAAGCAGCAAATAAAAAAACATATCCCAGCCTCCCGTAAACTCAAAAAGACACGAGAAGTCAAAAAATTAAATGCAACAACCCCAAGACAACAACATAAACAATACCACCCACAAAAAAGTCGTCCACCCTCTACTATGAAAAAACACCAAAAAATCCATGACCCAGCCCGGGGCGGGGTGGGTGCGTCTGAGGGGGGAGGGGGGAAAATACTCAACCTAGTCGCTCACACATCAAAAAACACATAAACCCCGTACCCTTTCCACCAACACGTCACCAAAAAAAACTATACAGTACAACTCTTCTTTTCAGCTCTCAACAGAGACTAAAAAATAAAATCAGACATCAACCGAAACACTCCAATCTAATCTTTACCCCCCCACACAATCATTTACAATCGGGGGGGGGGGGGGGGGGGATTTACATAATTACATATGATGTAATTAAAAACACCAAACCAAATGCCCACACAATACACGACTAAAATGCCAAAAAACGAACAAAAAAAACAAAGTAAAATTAAGAAAAAGCCAATTTATATAAAGCAATAAACGTATATCTAAGAAAAGACACAAATCCAAAGCCAAACGACAAAACCGAAGGCACAGGATAAACGTAAATATCGTGAGAAGTCAAAAAGACAAAGTCAAAGTCAACAAAAAAGTCAAAGTCAAAGTAAACCCTGGGAAGTAGCATTGGAAAAAGCATCAAAAACCGAACTCGAAAACCGAAATTGTCAAAAGTGGGCCCACCCATACCCACCTAGTGGGCCCGAGTCAGCCCACTTATACTTTATAAACCTTAAGCCTTTAAAAAAGCCCAAATCCTTTTTATATTATACCCCGTCCCAAACACACTGAGCCCAAACTCCCATCCCCCTTATAACGTCCTGTTAACACAGTAAACAACCCCCTTTATTTAACCTTATACACCGTTAGTACTTTAAGGGACTAACTTGTGCAAACAACCAATATAACTACAAGGAGCCAAAGATTCAAGTGGAAGGACTATGATTGAAATAGTTATATACACCTTTAGGGACCAAACTTGCCCATTTCCTAAACTTTTAAAAACAGCGCGAACACTGTTTATCTCCCACACACACTAAGTGTGTCCTGTCCTCACTACCCGCCAAAATAATCTAACAATATTCCCCTTTCTTCTCCACTTTGTCTACACACCACACACCTTATCCCACCACATGATACTTTGGCAATTCCCTAACCCCCTATTTCATCCAAGGAACAGGACAAGAAATAAAGGGCTAAAATCAAGTGACTTGGGCACTACTCAATTTCAATGGCTATGATGATCTTCTTGGATCCCTCATCCACACAACATACACACCCTCATAGCTCTCAAAAAAGAAAGCAACATCTAGAACCTTCAATGCTTAGTATCTAAATAGGTCTCAATGGTAGCCCTAAGGGCAAGTAGTTTTTTTACTTATTTTTTTCACCTAGTAATTTTCCAGCATCTGTAGTGTAAATTCTTTTAAATATTATAATGTTTCTTTTTATGAATTAATGAAATTTCAGTTTTAGCTTAAAATTTGTTGTTCTTAAATTTGTGTTTTAAAGTATTCAAAAGCCTTTCATAAGCTGTTTTAAACTCTTATAAAAACATTTAATCAACCTGTTTTCAACTTAAATATAAAATACTTAAGAAAATTTTACAAAAAACAAAAAAATTCACTCCCTAAAACACCACAACTATTTATGGGTGATAAGACTAACTTTCATGGGCTTATGGACAATACTAGCTTGTCTTTTGACAAGCTAGAGCTTGTAGATTAGCTTATTTATAAGCTTGTTTGCCCTGTTTAAGCAAGGGCCTTTGTAAGTCTCTTATTTTTTAAATTTTAGCTTTTACTGTTAGCATTGCTTATTATGGCTTATTCAGCTTAATAATTGATTGGCATATAACCTCTTATTTAATGTTTGTTATGATGTTTGTTGCTTATTATGCTTAGGTCATAGCTTAGAAATTAGTTGTGCAAGTTTTTATTAAAAATCTATCAAAATAGCTTATTTATTTGCACAATCTGTTTTAGCTTATTTAAGTGATTATTGGTTGTTGAAACTTGCTCATTATTGCTTATTAGTCTTGTTAATCATCTGGTCTTTGCAAAGTTTTGGCTTATATAGCTTTTATCTAGTTAAATATACCAATTGAGAATTTAAAAGGGTGTTTGGTTTAACCATGTTCATGGGTCAAAATGGGTCAAAACTTGTTTTGTGCACTTGAGTCAACTTAGACTAGATAAAAGTAGTCTAAAAATTCAGTTTGTTTAAGTTTTAAAGTATTAAATCTCATTTTTAAGGTTTTAAGAGTTTGTGGTTTGAATCTGTGAGCTTATAGCTCATTTTATTTTCTTATTTGATTATGCTTTTGAATCTTGAGCTTTTATGATGTTTTTGAGTTTATGCATGTGTTAAAGTAAGTTAGGAACCAAGCTTTTATAGCCTGCATTGTTGGTTTGCATTTTTGCCAAAATTTGTAAATTTTTGCTAAGTGTTGAAAATTTGAGAAAATGCTTTTTCATTTGCTTTCTATGGCTTATTGTGAATTTCAAAATGCTTTTTGATGGTTGATTCTTGTTCTTTGAGGTCAAATCTTAATCTGTTTGTGGGTTATAAGTTCATAAGGTTCTATTTGTTAGCTTATTTTTAAGCTTAAAAGCTTGTATTTGTGAAGATTGCAAAAGTTTAAGAAAATTTTCTAAGTATTGAACCTGTGTGAGATAGCTTTTTCATGAAGCTTTTTAAGTGCTTATCTGAATTTCAAACTCATTTTTCTTTGTTGCTTATTGTAGCTTTTTGGCCATGCTTTTTAGTGGTATAAGCCACTAAGCCATAAGGATCTGTTTGCTAGCTTATTTTTAAGCTAGAAAAGCCCCTTTTGGCTGTTTGCTTAACAGGTTTTGGCCAAAAAGCTCATTTGCTTATTTAGGCTTATTAGCTTATTGCATTTGCTTAATTTAGGTTTAGTATAGCTTATTAGATTATTTTAAGCCCACTTTAGCTTATTTCCTTTAGGGTAGAGCTTATTTGAGCTTATTTGCATTTTAGCTTAAAATTCCTAAGTTTTATAGCTTTTTGATTATTCTATATTTCTAGCTTATTTTAGTTGTTTATTTTTGTTCAAACATGCTTAATAGGTCTAGTTAAGTTTCTGCATTAGCTTATTTTGTAGTTACATTTGCTTATTTAGCTCAAAAAGCCAAAACAGTTAGCCATTTAAGTCTTAGTGTAGTTTGGCTCATTCTGTCAACTTTTCAGCTTATTCCCGTGCTTATTTTTGGTTTATAAAAAATTGTTTTTATTAAAAGTGCTTATTTTTAAGTCTTCTAAAAGGTTGTAAAAAATGGAAAACAAAAACGTTTGGGATTAGAAGAAGCCCCAAGTGAGCAAGGCTCGAACCCGGGACCTCTACCCTACTCACCAAATGTTTACACAACACACACACTACCACTCGCCCTTGGGTCTTTTTCGGTTTTACTTTGCATAATCTATTAGTTATACACGTTTTGCGCTCTTTTCTTATAAGCCACTTCGAGGCCCATTTCGGGCTTTTTAGGGCTTATTTGATAAGCTGGCTTAACCAGCTTATTTTTCCTATGACCCTTATACAAATTAAGACTTTCCTGCAATTTTTCATATTTTTCCAACTTTATTTGTTATTTTTATTCATTTTTCGAAGTTTAATATTTTAGAAAATCATTTAAAAATAGTAAATTAATTCAGAAAAATACAAAAAAATAGTTTTTAGATTTAGAATAAATAGTTTTAGGTTTACAAAGTTTAAAATCATTTTTATCATTTTTAGATTTTAAATTTCATTTTTAGCTTTTTAATTTAAATTTAGAAATTAGTTTTTAATTTAAATTTAGAAATTAGTTTTTAATTATAAAAAGTAGTGAAAAATATTTTTCTGAGTTTTTATCACATTTTAGACTTTTCTAAAGTAGAAAATCATTTTTTGGAATTTTTAGGAATTAATTTGTCATTTTCTAGAATTTTAATTGATTAAATAGGTTTTTAATTCATAAAAAATTATAAAAAAGTCAAAAAAATATAAATCTTTTTTAGAAAATTTTCTTTTGTCATTTTAGAGGTTTAGAAACCAAATTTGCATTTTTAGGGTTAATATTTGCCTTAGTTAGTTTTTAGACGCATTTTTAGGATCCCCGTTTTGCGTTTTTAGTTTAAAATAGTTTTGCCTTAATTATTTTTAAGTGTTTGCATTAATTTTCCCATAGTTTTAGAAACCAATCATAATCTTGTTCCATTCAAGCATCTATTCTCCAAACGACTCTCGACTTTCAATTGAATTCCTCGTTGGGGATAACGACCCGGGAATCATACTTCTGGATTTTCTACATTGAGATTTTTGATTCTTATTATATATTTATATATTTATATATTTATTATATTTAATATATATAAAGGGTTGAGTTTTCTCATAGTCAATCATCATTGTGACGGCGTCACGTTGTATTTGTAACGCCGTCTCCAGCCATTGTAGAGAAATTCTTGAGCCATGTTGGTGTAGGTCCGTAGTCTTGTCCGTTTCTTCTCTAAATGAGCTCAAGTCACGTGTATTTCCTCCAAATGCCTTCCAAATGCAAAATGCCTGAAAATGAACGATTAAGTACCTATTTTAGGCATAAACACACGATTTAGGGGGTTAAACGACCTCACAAAAGTGTATAAAATGACACCTCATCAAATACTCCTACACTTGGGATTTGCTTATCCTCAAGAAAATGGGCTTTTCTACCTAGATAATAACAATATGAGGGGTCATTTTACCTACTCTTTAAAAGTATTTTACAACACAACCTTCTAGACTTGAAGAAAGATGAAACAACAAGGATTTAATGTAAAATATTAAGTTAGCTTTCTATGTAAGCTAGGTTTCTTGTAAACCCTCTATTTTAAAGGGGCATTCAGGGAATCTGGTTTATTCAATCCATAGCATAGTCGGAATGATGAGAGTTGAATAGTAAAGGTGTGTGTGTGTAAAACCATAGTTAGTTAGTTAGTAATCGACATATTGTAGATATCTATGTAGTAGTTAGTAGCCCCAAGTTATAGTTGGGGTAATAGGGAAATTGTTTGAATGAAAAACCTTGTTGGATTAATATGTTTTCTTTTATTTGTTGTGCTTAAATATTTATCTGTAAAAATAATACTTGATGGGTTAAAACGATTCTCATACATGTGGTATCAGAGCAGGTTTGCTCTTGATATCTAGGATTCACAAGGTTTTTAATCGTGTTTATTTTCTGTTTTTTAATTAATAAAGGATAAGAGGTCTTTTATTAGGGTTTTCTGCCAAAAACCCTAATTTGGTGATTAGTGGATTTCTCCCCATGTGATCAGATCTCCTAACAATTTTAAGGTCATGTGTTAGTTACTTCATGAGGCAGCATGTGCTTGAAGACACAAAAGTTCCTGGTTTTGGTTATCGCAACAACATCAGTACACAACATGAATGGTAAAACAGGTTTGATATTACGCTACAAAAATCGCAGAATTAGGGTTTTTATAAAACCCTAACAGTAGCGTGATATGGAGTACAAGAAGGTGCCTAACAGATTTGCTAGTGTTCGAGTTAACACAACAGGTTGCTTTCGGTTTCAGTTTAGATTGGGGAAGATTAGAAGCAGCAACAGGTTTTAGGGATCGTGGTTATTAGCAACAAGCACTTTTAATTGGACAAAGGAAAGAAGGCTAATTAATCACAGGGAAGCATAAGGTTGTTACTTCTGATTTTCAAAGGTATGTACCAATTGACAAGACGATTGCGGTTATGAAGTCATTTAAGTAGGTTGTGATCTCAAGGAAAAACCTCAGTATGTATGGTTGATATTTTTTTTTTTTACTGCTAAAGTCATATTTACAGGTTTGTTGCTTAAGGGGTTATGATTTGTGATGTTCATGGTCATCACAGATAGCTTATGGTATGTTTCTGGTTACGTAATTAGCTTGCAGGTTTGACAAGCATATTGTGGTTGCATCTGATGATGGTAGTGCTGATGTTTATAAGGTGTACGTGGTTTGATAACATATTAGGAATAAGGCAACAATACAAATAGAAACGCAATCTGTTGATGGTGATGGTTAAAGCGGTATTGGCAGTTTCATGATCATGGTTATGGTATGAAACTGAACGAAAGATGCTGATCTTATGGGATTTGTGTTATTAAAAACCCTAATATTTAGGGATTTACTCCTAAAATAACCTCCTAATTTATTGGACGTAATTTTTGGATATACAAATTTAGGTGGCGATATTTTAGGGATTGTGGTTGACTTCCCTAATATGGTTCGTATTTAGTACTGCTGGTATCTCTTTAATACTGTTCGTTTTATTTTAGTACTGCCAGAAGGAACATTAGTACTGCACGCTCATGTATTGATACTGCCAGAATTTGCGACAGCTTAATGACAGATTGAGTGTCGCTAAATACTATGGGAGGAAGGAGACATCAGCATTGTGACAGATTAGCAACAGTTCAGCAACAGATCAGTAATAGGTCAGTGACATTTTAGTAACAACTTTCTAACAGAAAAAGTGTTGCTGTTTGGTTTGGATGTTTGTACCGCTAGCGTTTTTCACCTAGTACAGGCTGGGGATAGACTTTTTGGTACCGCTAGCATTGTCCAATGTTGGACAACAGACGCATTTGGATCTCGGATAGAACTATTTTTAACAACAGTTTATTATTATTTTTATGGCTCGTTTTGGAGATTATTTGAAGAAGTGATTACGAAGACAGTTGATTATTGCTTATTTGATGTTGTAGTTTGGGTTGTCAACAGCGTGCGTGTCTTATCAATATCTTAAAGTATAGGTTTTGCAGACTTGACTGTAAAGATAACTTGTTCGTGCTTTAAATGTGTGGACTGAAGGGACTTGTCAAATCTAGCAAAGGTTGTGTGATTTTTCTTATGGTGCTAATGCTCTCCATTTGCTTTCACTTAGTACGTGTCTCATAGAAGATGAGGTTTTTGTCAAGAGGTTGCGGTCTACTTATTTTCACGATTTATTTTTAAGTTCGACTGTCACGTGGGATTGGGCAAGAATAAGACACAAGTTTGGAGATCTCAACTTCTTCATCAAATTAGTTATACTCAGTTTTCTTTATCAGTGATCACTACATAGAGCCTACAGAGTTCGAGATTCAAGAGATGGTAAATTATTGGTATTCAAGGGGGAAGCTTATTGATTAATGTTTAACCAAAAAAAATCTACAGCACCACGTGAGGAGAAGTTGTTTACAAGTTGCATATCTACAAGAAGACCCCTATTGGATGATTACAAAAAGGGGAAGAAGACTACAGAGATATGATTTGTAGCTTATTATGTGTGGTGACATGTTCAAGAAGATCTTAAGTCAAGGGGAAGCATTAAAGATTGTTTCATACATGGAGATTATTTTGTAATATCAAATAGGGGAAGATTGTTGGGATCTTAGATTTGATGATTTCAAAAATAAATATGCAAGATTGAAGAAAGATGAAACAACAAGGATTTAATGTAAAATATTAAGTTAGCTTTCTGTGTAAGCTAGATTTTTTTGTAAACACTCTATATAAAGGGTATTAGGGCGTCTGGTTTATCCATCCATAGCATAGTCGACTGATGAGAGTCGAATAGTAAAGGTGTGTGTGTGTACACCATAGTTAGTTAGTTAATAATAGACATATTATAGATGTCTATGTAGTAGTTAGTAGCCCCAAGTTTTAAGTTTGGGGTAACTAGGGAATCAATTTGAATGAAGAAAAATTGTTGAATAATATTGGTTTCATTCTTATTCGCTGTGCATTCATATTATCTGTAAAAGCTAATCCTAGATGGGTTTAAACGATTTTCAAACATGAGGGGTCATTATACATACTCTTTAAAAGTATTTTACAACAATCTACCTTTTAGACCTCGGAGTTTAAAAGCACGGGAATTATACACTAGGCAACATTAACATAAGTGTTTGAGATTCTCTCTTTCTCTCGGTGTATAATAAATTATAACATAATGGGGAAAACAGAAATCAACACTCATTACCTGTCATAGAATATTAAATTACCATAGTGCTTGGTTAAAGGATAAAAAACCTTTCACCGCTAGGTGCAAGCATTATTTATTACTGTCTAAGAGGTCTTTTAAAGGGTTGTGGAGTGTAGGCGTAAGATAACATATAATGGAAATAGAAACGGATGGGATACATTTGGGTGGCTTTGGGTGAATTTGGAGTGGAATGGTTAGCTAATTATTTACACGAATACACGCTGGTTTGGTTGCTAAGCCAATACTCGGACGAAGATATACAAACTCTACACAACTCTACATCAATCTCTTTCTTTTTCTTTTCTTATTATTTTTTTTTTGAATAACATAATACATCACATGGGGTTTATAATACGTACCCCTACACTTGAGCTTTTACGTGCTCGATATTTACAACCTATCTAATGACCCGAATTGAGGTGGATCAAAATAACATGGAGATCATCTAACAAACGTATGGTGGTATTGACTTAACTTTCCTTCCCCATTATTCCGCGAAATAAATACTACCATGAATCCCAATCGTCCCAAAACTATATTTACAAGGATAAGGGCTTAGCAACCGTGTACTTAAATAATTAACTTGGGTTAAAACACAATAATATACTAAAGGCGAGTACATACAAGGTAGGCTAAGGCTATTTGGGTGTAACGATTAGTTCAGGGTGAAAAAATGCTCTTCATTAATTATCTGGAAATCCACCAAAAAATACGTGAACCTTGAACAAAGGATAGGCTCGGAGGGTTGTATAGGGGTATCTGCACTTAAAGGTGAGCTGCATGGCTGGGTGTGGGATAGTTTATTGATCGGTGTGACCTCATAACCAATTACAGGTTTAAAACATGGGTTAATCATAATGCTTCTTATCAAGCAAATCCTAATACTTACTATGCGTTCTCGAGATGCATCACAAAAACAAATTCTAGAATTTAATATGCTACCGGTATACTCATATGAATTTTACTAACACCAGACATTCCAGAAAAGGCGACAATGCAATGCATACATGGCCGTAACGACGGAATAGATATGCACGCCTGCAGATCAACCTAACTTCGAACTGGGTAAAGATAAAATAATCTTGGGTTACCAATGATGCCTAAAGATCTAAGGGCGAACCTCACATCTTAGGGTGGAATTCTGAGGGTTATTGTTCTAGTCATATAAATTCCTATCCATGAGACGCTATTAATACTCGGTTTTCATCGGTATGTGTTGTAAAAAAAATTTAATTTGGGTAAAAATCACCTCTTATGCTATGTTTCGATATATTACCCATTGTTTTAAGGACAAAGCAAATGGCAAATGAAAGAATAGTTTCTAAGGCTTATTTCCCCCCTACACTTAAGTTGAACATTGTCCCCAATGTTCTATAAAATTACCCGTAAAACGAATAAAGAGAAAAGAAAAATAAAGGAAAAAATAACTAGTACTCCTCTGTTTGCCAATAATGGAGTAGAAAACCATGCGATAACTGGTTAAATCGTCCTTCGGTGAATCATCCGATGAAACTTCCCAACAATCATTTAACATGTTGAATTTGGCTTTAAGCCGGATAAATTCCCCTAATTATTGTTGTAAAATAACCTTTGATTGAAATTAAGAAGAGGTTAAGAATATACAAAGCATGATTACAAGATAGAGTTGAACATGTAGAATAAAGTGAAAAGAGTAAAACCAAGACATCTAATTGCGGGAAAAGGAAAGTTTGGGTTGCCTCCCAAAAAAGCGCTTGCTTTTTTGTTCGAGTCACGAGCCTAACTCTACCCTTATTTAACATATAAAAGGGAGGGTTCCCCTACACTTAAGTTCAAGTGCGGGTGTAGTAATGTTACATACAATCGTGATGAGAAGGAGCCTGATCCGCTTGGGACTATACGTTAAAATATATATAATATAATAAAATATCAAATATATAGTAAGAATAGTCTAAAAGCAGTGTCATTGATAAGAGATAGTAGTATAGATCTTTCCCGGGTGTAAATACCCACCAAAGGTGGATGGAATGGTAATTCGATAAGATCGCAAGATTTGCAGTATGAAGGACAAGGGAATGAGTTGGGAAGTTTGAAAAGTCAAATTTATACAATAACGGACTAAACGATTTAAGAAATAAACTAAAAAATTACGAAATTTAAACTAGAAAACGAAGGACCCGTAATAACGGACAAAGGGGGAAAACCTAAATTCTTTAAAAATAACCCTACGGAAAATTTTTCACTTCTAAACTACTCTACGGGTCAAATAACGAAGAATGAAAAAGACTAGACCGAAAACGGAGTTCGTTTGACCCAAAAACGAGTCAAAACAAAAACCCGTACCCGGACCCGTTCTTTAAAAGATGAAGAGTTATAAAAATGACCCTACGAAAACTTTTATATTTTTCCTACAAACTAGATGATAAAAGAAAATTTTCTAAAAAAAGCAAAATATTTTTTTTTTAATTTTTGTATTTTTTATGAATTAAATAAACTTTTAACTAAATTAAATTATAAAAAATATTAAATGATTACTAAAAATTCTGAAAAATTTACAAAAAATACTAGACACTTTAATGGTCCTACGAAAAATAAGAAACAACACACAGCTTATGTAATAAGCCCGAAAATAAGCTTGACAGCTTATTAGGCTTAATAGCTCAAAATGTACATAAGTACATTTGCCCTTGAGTCTTTAACGAAAAAGACCCAAGGGCGCAGCGGTATAAGTGTGTACAAAAGGGAGGGGATGTATCGAGGGGTCCCGGGTTCGAGTCTTGCTCACCCGGGTCCCTTGTCTTCCCTTCTCTTTTTATTTTTGCAACACTCTAGGGTAGAAACTGTAAAAAACGAAACTAAAGGGTAGGCGGGCAAACTTTAGGAAAGTTACACTACAGTTAAAACGGGTGACCTTGAACTTTGGAGAGAGTACCAAACAGACCCTACGACCTAGCTTATTTTTGGCTTATTGAAAAATTAAGATTTAGCAAAAAAAATCATGAAAGTTGCTAAGGAGCTTATTCTCTAACATCATTATGAAAGAAATTCTAACTTTTGAACAAAAAGAATAAGCTAGAATAAGCATTCTCAAACTTCTGTCACAGAAAGTTGTGGTTCTTAACTAGCTTATTTTTGCGTTCTTTAGTTATTCTAGCTTCATTTATTGAATGAAATTTAAACTAAAAGATGCTACTTGATGTCATGATGCTGTACTAACTGGTATGTTAAACAAAAATTACCCTAGTATTAAACAATTTACAGAAAATAAGATGAAAAAGTGCAAGTTTTTAGGCTTAAAAACTGTTTTTTAAGCTTTTTTAATAAGCTTCACAGCTTATTTCCTAAACTTCAAAAGTAAAACTTTGGAAATAATCTATGCTATTTGCTTTGACAATCATTAGATAAAAAGTTTTTCAAAATTTAATCTAGAAATGAAAATGCAAAATGCAATAAGCTGAAGTCCAAATAGGCTGCTAAGCTACTTTTGAGAGGTAAAATAAGCTGGGACAAAAACTGATTAAGGAAACTTTAGAGCTTTTCTTTATTAAGCTACTAGAGACCTACACAAATGCTTAATTCCTAAACCTAACTCCTACTTATTAATACTAAAAAGGACTTAGAAAAAGTGCCTAGCAACAACAGCTTAAACTGTTGTTTCTTCTGAAATGAAATGTAATGCTGATGTAGTGTGCAAGGCATAAGACTACAGGTTTAAACTCTACTTCATTATGACTAAACTAATTCAATTCATGTATAAAATCCTATATTATCTAAACTTGGACTCAACCTTACCTTGAATCTTTAATTTCTATCAATTACTTGTACACAAAAACTGTCCTGGTGCAGGAACAAAGTTTATAAACTCTAAAACTTGTAAAACTAAAATCTAACTTTTAAAACCTGTTTAGATCCTTGTTATATGTCATAGCTCAACTAGTTGAAAGGTTTTGACAAAGTTTAGTTGACTTTAAGAGTCAATTTAAACCTAATCCAAACACTGCCTTAGGTTGACTGTCAAAATAAGATTGAACTTAAAAATCTATGTAAAAGCTAAAACTACCTAAGCTTTTTATCTACTTCTATTTAGATTGGCCTACTTAAGCTAATTAAGCTGTAAAATGCCTAGCTTATTCATGAAAATAAGCCAGTTCCTCTACAATGCTTATACTACTACTATGACAGAATTTAATGAAAAGATGATATTACTCAATTCAAATCTACTAAATCTTAAAACAGCTAACTAAAGAGCCTAAATAATAATGCTTGCAGAAAATTAAGCAAACTTTGAATAGAAATAAGCTATTGTAAAAAAAACTAAATTTAAGCTAAACTAAGACTTTAGGAATTAGAACCTGAAATATTGGAGTCTCAGCACAAGAGCCACTCTAGTAGAGTGAGTGGCTTAGAAAGCTTTGTCCTATTGGCTCCCTAGCCCCTAAACCTCAATAAGCTAGAATTTAGCTTATTTCTCCTTTTGCTTCCCAAAATGAACTCAAATATATTCAAGTGATCATGTTTTTGATGTAAGTAGGTAAAAATGAGTAAATGAAAGCTTAAGCAACAAAATTTGACTAAAATTGAGCTTATAAGAAGCAATAAGCTCAAATGAGCTTATTTAGAGCTTATTTGATGAAATCGACTTGGAATTGAAATCAAAGACCACAAATATCTTGTAAACTGAATGAGATTACTAGAATTGTAATGTACAAGTTGAAAAGGAAAAGTACAAGAGCTTAAAAGCTTAATTGCTTAAAGTGAAAATAAAATTGCTTAAAAATGGAAAATTACAAAGTAGAATTTTTTAAAGCAAAAACAACAACTGCTCTTAAACTTCTGTCTTCTACAGCTTTTATAGTGAGTTCATGTGTTAGTTGTGTGAGAGGGGGAAAGCAAACACATCTTAGCCCTCCAATTTCATCAAAAATCCATCTTGGCCGTCGAACAAGGTGTTGGGAGGTGTGGGATTGCCAAGTTGGCACATTTGTTGCTGGGAAAGGTGGTGGAGGAGGGGGAAATTGATTATCCATGGAGGTGGTGAAGGTCTATGGGGTAAAAACGGGTTAAACAACCCGTGAGTTGTTGGGAGGGAAAAACAAGCGGGAAAAGTGGTTTGGGTGTATAACAGAGCGAAGTTTTGTGGATTTGGCAAAAATGGCCCCTCAAGGTTTATTGTCTCATTACACAGTTGGTCCTTGTGGTTATGTGACTTTGGAAATTTGGCAAACAAACCCCCTGAGAGTTATATAGCCAATTACACCACTAGTCCTTGTGATATACAACTCTTTGGACTTGGCAGTTTGGGTCCTTGGAGTTAAACTTTGCCAAAATGGCAGTTTAGGTCCTTGTCTTCATTTTTCTCTTTTCTCTTTTAAAATACAAGTTTAGGGATTTACAAATTCAGTCCCTAAACTTGTATTTCTTTGTCTTTTGGCCTCGGGGTTGACTTGGACTGACTTTGACTTTGACCAGTTGACTTTTCTGTTGACTTTTTGACTTGATTGACTTTTCGGCTTCGATTTGGCTTTGTCTTTCACAGTCTTTTCCATTCCGTGTCCGGTTTTGTCGTTTTGGCTTTGTTTTTCGTCCTTTTCTTAGTTATCCGTTCCTGCACAATACAATTAGCAAAACAAGCATATATTTGGCATTTTAAGTCCGTTTTTGGTTATTTCAGCTCGTTTTTAAAGGTAAAAGGTATGTGTAATTAAGCACATACCAAAATCCCCCATACTAAGGTATTGCCGTGTCCTCACGCAATGCTATGAAGTAAGCATTTACGAAAACTAAGAATCTCAATCTCCCTCGACTAATAACTTTGAAAAGTAGCAAAGTGTTCGTCAAGGGAAACTAAAGAATCAAAAGCTTTGACAAGTCCCGTTTTCACCAAATTTTATTCATATACTAACTATCCCTAATATTTTTGGATTTTTCTTTTTCTTTTCTCGACTTCTTGTTTGACTTCCTTTATTTTATCAACATTGGGATCATAGAATGAGAAACGCCCATAGAGTAATCTACGGATGTCCTGACGGATAAATTCATCGTCCCCGATTTTTCACTAGTTCCAAACCAAGCAATTAAACAAGATCATTTGTCAATATAAGTCTAAATGCTAAGCACTCATACTTATGACTTGTGAACTTTTAACTCCCAACATGAATATATGATTTAAATGTGTGTACTCATTTCAACTCAACCATAGATCAACTTATTTTCATAGTCGTGATTCAAGATGAATCATGACTCAAAGCAACAACTTATTAGGACCTTGTAACTTGATTTTAAAGAACGAGATTTTAACTGTAGAACTTTTTGCAACATCTTCATCATTATAATCATAAGTTCTTAAAGCTAGGAATGCGTTGCTTAGTTTGAACACCTACCTAGGCCTCGCTCCCTAGTAGGATATCACAACCAACGACCGATGTTCTTAGTTTGAAAACCCACCCCGTTGCTAGCGTAGTGAGAAAT
Source organism: Tanacetum coccineum (assembly GCA_026074375.1). NCBI lineage: Eukaryota > Viridiplantae > Streptophyta > Magnoliopsida > Asterales > Asteraceae > Tanacetum > Tanacetum coccineum. Next base: position 50,327 of record BQNB010005398.1, on the reverse strand, counting down.
CACAACAACACCTTCTTCCTAATATGGCTAAGGATAAGTGTTTTAGTTTGAACCCTCACCTAGACCTCGCTTCCTGGTGAGATATCACAACACACCAAATCCTTTAGAAGTAAAGATGTCTTAGTTTGAACCCCCACCTCGTGGTTAGCGGAGTGGGATATCACGACACATCTTTTACTTGCTCCATATAATCAAATGTATGCTTCATTGGCATAATTTCAATATTCGATGCATCTTTGTCATTCATACTTCATTCATGCTTCTTGGGCATTTTGAACTTTTCGAAATTATCAAGATCAGTAAAATCTCGCCTTTAAAGAATCAGTTAAATTTGAAGCTTTTTCTAAAAACATTGATTGACTTAGTTGAATTGAATTGAGCACGTATGATTAGGTGGATTAGAAGCTAATGGGAGAAAAATCCACAAGTTACTCATATAAGTTTTAGAAGAATCTTGCTCAGCACATAAACTTATATTTAACTCTATCACTTCTTGTTCTTCACCTTATTAAAATTCGAAGCAATCGAATTCGTGAAAGCTTAGCCTAACCGCGGTGAGTGAGGAACTAGCTAGTGCTCAACTACGCCCGATCGAATCAAAATTTATTCTCATTCTTACCCATTGGAAGTCAAACTTGTGACAAAACACTTATTTTATTTTGAAATATTTTGAAATTTTTCAAATTTTTTTTTTCTTCCATTATTTTGCAAAATTTGTGGTAAAACGGGATTTTTCCGTGATACAACGACTGCAGGAAACATCAAATCAAAGATCCCCCATACTTGAACTAAACAGCGTCCTCGATGATTCACGGTGGTTCTACGTAAATTAATGCGTTTAGAAGTGTGCAAAAGATAAACCGTTAGTGATTAGCTTTGGATACTGGATTCCCTAAATGAAAGCTGAGGATGTGAAACTCTTGTGGGAATTCTGCATGCACGAGGCGGTCTATTCACATTCCGGGAAATCTTGGACATACAACACAAAGCAACAAAAATGGACAAAACAGGGATTATGGAAAATGAAGCCTTCTCACACAAAAACACTTATTATTTACTACTACGGATAGCATGGGTGGCCATCCCACGAAGCGGCTGTTTAGGGTGCGATGCTTGACCCGTTCCCCGGAATTTATTGGTCCATGGGGATCGTTTGGAGATCGGACACAACCTCGGTTGGTATGTCCCCTCCAAAGTAGTGTTTTATACGATGACCATTCACTTTAAAGTTGGCCGGAGTTTTGAGATTAATCGACAGTGCATAAGGGAAAAAACTTGGACAATGGTGAATGGGCCAGACCACGGGATTTAATTTACCGAGAAAATCTTCAGTCTAAGAGTTGAAAGAAGACACGATCACCAAGTTGAAACGCGGTTTTTGATCTTAGCATCGTGTATCCTCTTGGTTTTCTCTTTATAGATCAAAGAGTTTTCGTACGCGCTTGATCACGAAGTTTATTTAGTTCATTCAGTTGAACTTTCCGCTGTGATCACCGCAGTTTGAACATCAAATTTATATGCTTGTGAGGCCAAGTAGGCTTTGTGCTCTAGCTCGGCGGTAGATGACATGCCTTCCCGTACAATTAACTTATATGGAATACACCCGAATGGGTGTTTTGTAAGCTGTGGGGGGGGGCTGGGGTGGTGGGAGGGGTGGGAGGAGGCGGAGGGGGTGGGGGTGGGGGGGAGGAAGGAAGCCCATAGAGCATCATCTAGTTTGTCCGACCAGGAGGCACGATTTTCTCCCACGGTTCTCTCAAGAATACGCTTTAAACCACGATTTGACACCTCAACTTGCCCACTTGTTTGTGGGTGATACGCGGTGGAGAGACGATGAGTGACTCCATACTTAAGCATGACCTTTGTAAACAAAAAAAAAACTGGTCATTGCAAAAGTGAGTTCCGCGATCACTTATGATAGCTCGGGGGGCACCAAATCGAGAAAAGAGAGTTTTTAAAAATTTGCAAACAACTCGGGCATCATTGGTGGGGAGCGCTTTTGCTTCAACCCATTTTGACAAGTAGTCAACAGCCACGAGTATGTACTTGTTCCCTCTTGAAGACGGGAACGGCCCCATAAAATCAATGCCCCAGATGTCAAAGATTTCGCAAACTTGGATGGAGTTTTGTGGCATCTCATCCCGTTGCGTAATTTTTCCTTGACGTTGACAAATGTCACAACGGGTGACAAAGTCGTGGGCATCCTTGTAGATGGTGGGCCAATAGAATCCTGAGTCAAAGACCTTTCTTGCTGTGTAATTGGCACCATAGTGTCCCCCAGTAGGTCCACTGTGGCAAGCTTTGAGAATGTCTAAAGCTTCTTGCCCAGAAACACAACTGTCTTATATTGATCAGCACAGATCTTAAACGGAAGGGGGAGATCATCCAAGAAATAATGTTTGACATCCTTGAAGAAATTTATTTTTTTGTTTTTGGATGTCATTCCTTTGTAACGAATTTTCCCAGCATGGTAGTTGCAAATCGGCCATACCAGGGTACTATCATCTTTAAGAGCAATAGATCCAAGGGTTTCGAGAGGAAATGCTTCATTTATTTCCTTGTTCTCGAACTTTCTTGGTGAGGTTTTAGTCTTAAAAGATGATCTGCAGCAAGATTTCTTTTTTTTTTTTTTTTTTTTTTTTTTATCCGCTCCTTTTTGTCTCGAACATCAATGTCAAATTCTTCGGAGCAATGGATCCACCGCAATGCGGTCTTGCCTTAGCATCCTTCTTGGCAAAGAGATACTTGATGGCAGAATGGTCAGTATACACTATGCTTTTGGACATGACAAGATATGAACGGAATTTCTCAAAGGCATACACTACCGCAAGTAATTCCTTTTCAGTAGTAGTGTAGTGAGTTTGAGCCTCGTTCATAGTCTTGCTAGCATAGTGTATAGGTTGGAAATGCTTGTTTTTTCTTTGCCCGAGGACTGCCCCAATTGCGAAGTCGCTAGCATCGCACATCAGTTCAAAGGGCAAGTCCCAGTCGGGAGCAATTAAGATCGGAGCCTCAGTCAATTTTCTTTTGAGTGTATTAAAGGAATCGATACACTCTTCAGAAAAGACAAATGGAGTCTCTTTTTCAAGCAAATGAGTCATAGGACGGGCAATTTTCGAGAAGTCCTGAATGAATCGTCGGTAAAAACCGGCGTGCCCAAGGAAACTACGGACACCTTTGACAGAAGTCGGATGAGGGAGTTTAGCTATTACTTCGACTTTAGCTCTATCAACCTCAAGTCCCGACTTAGAAATTAATTTGGTGTCGAGAACAATGCTTCCCTTCACCATAAAATTGTCTTCTCCCAGTTTAAAGACAATTGGTTGCTTCACACGTTCAAACATCTTTCCAAATGGGATAGGCACGTCGAGAAGAGTCGCCGAAGACCGAAAAGTCATCCATAAAATACTTCCATCGGTTTTTCAATCCATATCGTGGAAGATTGCATCATAATCTTTGGAAGTGCCTAGGAAGATTGCTAAAAAAAAAAACACCCAAAGGCATGCGACGATAGGCGAAAAGTTCCGTATGGGCAAGTAAATGTTATCTTTTTTGATCCTTTTGGGTCAATTGGTGATTGAAAATAACCCGAGAAGCCATCGAGGAAACAGTAGTATTGGTTTCTGCTAGTCTTTCGAGCATTTGGTCCATGAAGGGCAATGGGAAGTGATCTTTCCGGGTGGCTTCATTAAGTTTTCTGTAATCAATACCATAACTCGCCATCACGTGGACCAATCGAGTAGGAATTAGTTCGTTTTTCTGATTTGTGATGACGGTTATACCTCCTTTCTTAGGTACACAGTGTACCGGGCTCACCCAAGGGCTGTCAGAGATGGGGTAAATCAATCCAGCGTCAAGGAGTTTTTCAACCTCCTTCTTGATAACGTCGTGGATTTTTGGGTTTACCCTTCTCTGACTTTGCACAGATGGTTCGTAGTCCTTTTCCTTAGAAATATTATGAGTACTAAATTCTGGTGACTCCCTTTATATCGGAGAGTTTCTAAGCGATGGCTCGCTTGTGGGTCTTGAGCACTTGAGAAGAGCTTCCTTTTCCTCATCTTTTAAAGTCTTTAGCAATTATGACAGGGCAACTTATCGTCACTTCCAAAAATGCGGTGATTCAAGATGGTGGTTGGCTGTTCCTTGAGTTCAACCTCGGGAGGTTCATCAACGGAAGGTTCAACGGTTTTAGCTTCACAGAGTTTGAGCTCTTTCCTAACTTCAGGCATATTGTTTTGATTTGGGAGGGGGGTGGTGGTTCACTGTTCAAAATTGCTTTAGAGCAGGATGTCCCCTCAGGAATCCTGCTAAAGTTGGATCAACTTCAGATAAAGTTGGTTCATCTTCTAGGCAAGAATCGAATCTGCTTCTTCATTATAAAGAAAATCACTGTCCCCGAAAGGAGTGGAGTTGGGAGAGCAGACTAGAAAAAGCAATAGGCCTGAATATGGAGGGGATTGCCACTCGCGATCATGTTTGAAAATCTAGGACCTCTTGAGATTTACTCATCACAGCCATTATAATGCGCGATTTTGTTGACCCTGTCATATGGTTGTTAATCAATGTGTAGTTTGAAGTTTGGTCCAGATTATGTGATGGCTTTCTTGCCAACACGAAGGGTAATCTCCACCTTCATAACAACTAGCAAGCATGACTGGTTTTTATGAAAAACATCGCCGAGAATTAAGGTACTCGGGGGTCTGGTTCAAAAATCAACACTCGGTTGGTCAGCTGGATATTGGAATTTCCCACATTTACAAAGACATCTTCAGCGATACCGATCGGTTTAGTGATCGAACGGTCAGCTAGTTCTAATGTCATGCAAGTCGGGGTCAATTCAGGAAGAGATAGTTTGGTCACATACAGAAAAAGCATGAGATTAAGGCTGCACCAAGAATCGGCCAATGGGTTGCATTTGTAGTAATCCCCGTAAATTCACATGGAATCAAAAAATCGGCCAGGGTCTCCAAGTTTCTTTGGTAACTTGTTGAGGGATGACCGCTGATCAGTTCGATTCAAAGGGAGTTCTTGCCAAATTTTTTTTTTTTTTTTTTCTTTTTTGCTCAATTTTTCTTTGTTTTCATTAGGTTTTTAAGTTGAAGCAAATTTAGGCATGAGCTTCAAGGCATCGGTTATACTAATCTCGAAACTCAAATCTCTAAAGATTTCATAGAATTTCTCGATTTGGTCGTTAGCTTTTTCCTTGCGCCTTTCATCATTTCTTCTTGATGGAAATGGAATTGATGCTTTAGGAACAGGAGTAACAACAGGAGCAACATTGGGCTCAGGATTTGGATTACGAGACTGAATTTGAACAACAGGAGGCTGGACGTCTTCGGTGCTTCCGTTATTAGCAGGAGGCCTCGTTCCTTTGTCCCTCGGTGTATGATTAACTGCTTGGTACTTGATTAACACACTTCGGGTAGTGATGCTTTTAAATATTCCTTTGGGTTGGTAACAGTGTTACAGAAGAGTTCTAGAACGGAAAGTAGAAGCTGTATTGCAGTTACCAAATTTTGAAAAGCATGTCAGTCAATTGCCATTTGGGCGTTGCAGGTTTTGACTTGGTTTTGCATGTTTCTCAAACTGCATTCATTGGCTGTGACATTATCTTTCAAAAATTGTTTTTGACACACCGTGTGTCTGAGAGCAGTCTTTGATGAGCTACCGGTGGATTGACCTTGAGGTCGGATAAATCTGACCTTGGTTGAAATTGTTTCCTCTGTTTGATTGAAGTTATTTTCCGATTGAAATTGTTTGATTATTTGATGAGATTCTGAATGGGAGAAAACCAGGAAGGTTCGATTCTTGATTTGAGACCATTGGAGGTCGTTAACAGAGTTAGCTTGGTTGAAATTGGCCGTAGCGGCCTGGACACATACTCTTGGATATTGTCATGGTACATGTTGATGGTTAGTGGCTGGACAGTTTTGATATGATATGCCTCCCCAAATGTTACACAACTTTGTTCAACCGTTTTACAGGGCGGAAGCTGGGGTTTGGTTCTTTTCTATCGAGAATTAATCCGAAACCTTGTTCTTGAGTTACAGCAAACTCGATAGAGAACTGCTTGTGTAAGCACGACCCAAAAAGGGTAGAAGTATTACAAATATGGTGTGACATCAAAAGCATACATAATCATAACACAAGCATAAACAGCGGAAGTCTTAGATAAATAACCAAAGGATAATAAGTCAACATGACTTAAGGTACATAAGTTCTCAAAGGATAACGAATCCAAACGAAATAACCAAATGTTCTTGAAAAAGAAACAATTCATATATCAAACTAAGATCTCGAGGGTAAGTCCACACTCAGCACTCATATTCCGAAAGCAACCCCAGCTCCTAGCTTAGATACGGCCGCAGGAAAAGAAAAGTTCGGCTGGAGCTTACAAAGCCCAGTTGATACAGATATTTATAATCGATGCAAAAGATACCGGAATTCAAGGGGACGATCCAGTACAAAGGATATCACAATACATGATCAAAGAAATACAAATGTAGGGTAAGGCAAATCAAAAGATCAAATCATAGTGTAAGGTAAGATGAATCAGATAATCAAATTAAGTTAAGTTCAATCAAGTTAAGTTCGATCACCAAGCCCAAACAAATCATATCATAGTAACCATGGAGTAGTGAGCTCCAAATGTGAAAGACGTGGATTGCACCCAAACATCAGTCACCAAATATCCAAATATCATAATATCATAATCTCGAAATACCAAAACAAATCTAGGATGCATCCATACGCCCCTTAAATAAATAATAGTCTTCATAATGCGCATATAATATCAAATGGGGGACGGCGTGAGAAATCACTCACTCACACATGAGTCATGCCAAAGGTGCATCAATGACACAGCCATGTTACCTTCATGGCTAGAAAACAAATAGTGGTTGGTCCAAAATGATGGGTTAAAAGCAAAGTCATATCAAAGTTCAGTTCAAAGGATCATAGCAAAGTTCTATATCAAAGGTTCCATATCAAGGGATCATAGCAAAGTTTCAAGATCAAAGGTTCAAATATCATAGGTTCAAATATCAAAGGTTTGCCATAGCAGGTGTTCAAAAGGAACTTAATAACAGCGATATTAAGAAAAGCCAAGATATAAGGCTCAGAGCACTATGTAGCAATATTCATCTTAAAGTAATCAAAGATAGAAAAGGAATATGTCATGAGAACCTTACGATAAGGTCAGAAGATCTGTACTCTTAGTCCGAAGCTAAGCAATACTCAAATGAAATCACCACGAGAGGATCAAAAAATCACTCCCTCTGACTGAACCTAAAAGAATGTTGAATTTCGGTATTCAAACCCATTTATTTAAGTTATACTTTCTATTTTTAGCAACTTTCTATTTTTAGCAACTTTCCATTTTTAGTAACTTTCTATTTTTAGTAATTTTCCATTTTTAGTAACTTTTCATTTTTAGTAAGTTTCCAAAATTAGTAATATTCATCATTTGAGATTCTATTAAGTATTTTGAATAGCTTAGGGACTTATATTTGTCAACCTTTACCTAGTTAGGTTAATTATGACCATTTCCATATTTTAGGGTTTAATATGCAAAATCAATAATTTTTCAAGGTTAAAAGTGTAAATTCAAAAGTTTCAACATTTTTATTCTGATTCTACCTTCCATTTTCTGTGATTTTCAAGACTCTTGAATACCACTTTTAAAAAAATTGGTTTATTAAAATAAAACATATTACTTAGTTATCTAAAGACACATCTGATGGTTTTATAAACAAATTTAACACCCTTTAGCAATATTAAAAGCAAATCATTTAGTGACCTTACTACTAGATCAATAGACAAAAACCATGTAAAACGCCAAGTAAAACTAAACTTAAATATGATTAACTTTGGAACACATTTATGTTATTGTACAAATTTATAAAGACCCTTCATGCTATTCATTTGAAATTAACCAAAACCCAGCGCATGACATATTATATACTTCCGTTCAATTTCGTTTCAATGATCGATCACAACTATGGTTAATAATATATATAAGTGTCATTATCTCTACTATATATGGTTTTATTATTATCCTATGATTAGTATATGGCTCTAGAATTATAGTGTATACAAAATAAGGACGGATCAAACCTCAACTAGGACACGCTCACGAACCGAACTCAACCGATATAAAGTTATAACCTTGGATGATCAATACGAACCCAAAACTAAACATGGCTGCGAATCGAACAACTTGAACATGTCATCATAGCTTGAGTAGCGGCCGATGTGAATCAACTCGGATGATGGAGTCTTTTTCCTACCTCGTATGCTCTTTCAATTTGATTTAGGGTTTTGTAATGTGAATGAGAAAACTGAATGGTTTATATATATATAACAAAATATGGACCGATAGTTTTGCATCTTTGAGATCGTGAACTTTGGACCCATTAAAAGCTCCACAGGTTTCTTTTTTTTTTCTTTTTCTTTTAGTTTAGGAAATTGTGATATGAATTTGGCAGGGTAATATCTTCATATGGATGATGGAAACTAACATTTCATAATCGACGGGATTTGAAGCGAAAAATACGGACTCATTTAAACGTGATATTGCTTTAATTATTAATATTATTTTTATTTAGAAATGAGACATTCTCTTAAATTGAGGAATTAGATGCTAGTAAAAAAATGCAGATTCATTCTTATCTTAATAGTGATTCATTCTTATCTATTCTATCGAGTATATATGAAAATGTAATTTTTTTTGAGTTAAATGTTAATATAGTCTTTTATTTTATTTTATAATTCAAAATAATATAATACTGGTTATCTATTGATTAAAATTTCAAATTAAGAGTTTGGGGTATTCATAATTTCTTCCTTCTAAAAGAAAATTTGTCCTCAAAATTGAAGTAACCGGATGAAAACGAAATGAGAACGAAACGAAAACATACCGAACTAGACAAAGAAATGAGGGTAACTAGCTCGCCTAGGACTCTTCGGTCTCCCAGGTAGCTCACGCTCTGGGTGATTCTTCCCAGAGAATTTCAAAAAGCAATGGACTTTGTTTCTCATGACTCTTCTTGCTGATCCAGAATGGGATTCAGGTTTTAGGACAAAGATACATATCAGCTGAAATTGATCAAAAGGATAAGATGCGACATGACCATGGATGAATAATGGTATCCCCTCAAAAGAATACATGAAAGACATCATGAACGTGCGGATAATGCGGGAGGAAGAGCCAGACGTACGAAACCTCTCCAATACGTTCCAAAATTCAATCGGACCAATGAATCGAGGACTGAGCTTGCCCTTGATCCCAAAATGTTTAACTCCTCTGAATGGCGAAACCTTCAGAAATACGCGATCTCCAACTTGAAACTCTAAGTCACGTCGATGCTTATCAGCATAACTCTTCTGTCGCGATCTAGCCTCTTTCAATTTCTCCTTAGCATAGCTACTTTTCAGTAGTATCTCGATGAGCTCGGACTTCTCAAACGTTCACCTACTTCATCCCAGAAATAGGTGCTTCAAACCTTTTTACCATACAAAAGCTCGAAAGGTGTTGCCTTGATGCTAGCATGCCAACTATTATTGTAGGCAAACTCCACCAAGCACAAATATTCATCCCAGCTACCTGTCCATTCTAAAGCACAAGCCCTCAAAACATTTCTTCCTAAGTCTGAATGGTTCTCTCCCGACTGACCATCGGTTTGAGGATGAAATGTTGTACTGAACTTAAGACGAGTTCCAAGCTTTCTGTTATTTTTCCAAAAATGAGAAAGAAACTTGGTCTCTGTCGGACACAATGATCGGGTGTACCATGTAGTTCTAACAATTTCCTGTTGAAAAATCTTCCGCCAACTTATAATACCATAGTTCATCGAAGGGGTTAAGAAAGGAGCAGACTTGGTTAGCCGATCAATAACCACCAAATCGCATCTTGTCTTTTTGGGTAGTAGGCAAACAGTAACGAAATCCATGGAATCTCAATCCATTTCCACACAGGAATCTTCAACGGCTGTAACAAACCATAGCCTCTGATGTTCAATTTTGACCTGCATGATAAGTCATACATTGGATACAAAACGGAGCCACATCTTGCTTCATGCGTCCACCAAAGTATTGTTTCAATCTCTTTACATATGGTTGAACCTGGATGAATAGTAAAATGGAGAAAAAACTAGGAGCTTCCGTCTTACCTTCCTCGCGAAGTGCTGATCATTAGGGGACACATAGCCTTATCTTCAAACACACAACATCGTCATCATCAACTGAACTAGTATGTTTACCGTCTTCAACATTCTGCACTAATAGCCACAAACTCACCGGTGTCCCTTTGAGCTTCTTGATCTGTAGCATGTGGTTAGACTTATTCTCATATCTGCCCAAAAGCCACCAGAACCTCGTACACATAGCTAACATCCAAAACGCTCTAAATCATGAAGATCATGGAATTAATAAAGTTTCAATCCCTGATTTTTACTAAGTGGTCGGAACACATAGCTTGCCGGATGGTATTGAGGTTAGTGTCATAATCTTTCAAAAGTTCCATACCATCTTCTCTGTCTCATGTTAGTTCTCGCTGAGGTAAAAATATATTGAGACTCTTATGATCTGTAAAATTTATCACAAGCTTCACATAAGTAATGTCTCCATATCTTCAATGCATAAAACCCCAGGGCAGCTAACTCAAGTCATGGGTTAGAGAGCTAATTTATTCATAAGCTTCAGTTGTCTTGAGCGTAGGCGATCACTTTCCCATGTTGCATCAAAAAAACACAACCCAACCTTTTCTTCGATGGCTTCATGGATATTGAAAACCACCAGAAACTGATGGAAGAGCAATATCGGAGCAGACACCCAATCTCCGTTTTCAATTCCTCAAAAACTCTCCTGACGCTCATCCGTCCACACAAACTTTCACCTTTCTCATCAGCTGGGAAGAGGTAAAGCTAATCGGGAGAAACCCTCAAACAAAAAACGCGGTAATAGCCAGCAAGCCCCAAAAAAAACTCTCACCTCCGTCACCGTTGTGGTCTCGCCATTTGGTGATAGCTTCAAACCTTTGATGGATCCATAAGATGCCGTTCTTACAGATATCATATGGACCAAGAAAAGCGACTTGCTGTTAACCAGAACTCGCACTTGAAATTCGCATACAATTTCTTCTGTCTATAGAATCTCCCAAACAATCCGTAGATGTCGCTCATGTTCTCTTCAGATTGGGTAACGACGGATGTCATCGATGAAACAATAACGAACTTGATCAAGGTACTCGTGGAAAATACGGTTCATCAAATCCTTTAACACGGCAGAGCATTAGTCAGACCGAAGGCTAACTAAGAACTCGTAGTGGCCCATATCGCGTACAAAAAGCAGGTTTGAATTATCTGCTACCTTCACACGAAGCTGATGATAACCAGATACGAGATCAATCTTAGAAAACTATTTGGCCCCTTGCAGTTGGTCTAACATAATCGTCGATTTCAAGAAGGGATAGAGGTTACGAATTCTAATACGGTTGAGTTGGCGGTAATTTCAATGCAACAAACGCATACTCCCATTCTTCATCTTAAACAAAATAAGACGGTGCACCCCACGGTGAAACAAGGGGTTAATAAGCCATTCTCCAAATCTCTTGTAATGCTCCTTTAAACTCTTTTAATTCAACAGGTGCCATACGATACGCGCCTTGAGATAGTTCGCACGGGAATTAACTCAATGCCACATTCAATCTCTCTAGCCGAGGAAAGCCAGGAAGTTCTCGGGATAACCTCAGCGAATTCACGAACAACAGAAAGATTTTCATATTAGGACTCTCCTAAAGATGTGTCCATAACAGAAGCGAGGAACCTTGGCACCCTTGAGAATCAAGGTAGTGCTTCATAGCAGCGGATGAGTTAACGGACTTAAGCGGTGAGGAACCATGATAAACAATCTCAGGTAGGCGCACGTTACCAAAGATCACAGTCTAGATAGCAGGTCAATGGTAGCTCGATGGAGAAAGCACCAATCCATGCCAAGAATCACATCAAAGTCGAGCATATGGATAGGAAGTAAATTCGCAGGACGAATACGATCATCAAAACGTAAAGGGCAGTTAACATATTCATGGTCAATAAGCATATGGTTCTTCATTGGGGTTGAAATGATTTACTCGTTCGAATTAATGTGTCGTGTCATATTGAGTTTTCTTAGCAAATGTGGTAGTATAATAGAAGGTAAATCATGTGCCTCGAAGTTAGGACATGTCATTGAGTTTTCTACGGGTAGTCACCATCTGAACGATCGAGAAAACGATTAGCAAACGAAAACAAGATAGGTTACGGAAGAGAGTTACGCAGAAGGAACTTAATGTCTACCCAATCCTCACAGGTCATAGCCTAAGCTCTAAGGTCATAAGGACCTCGTCGCATGATTAACCTGGCAGCCTCTGATACATAAATTGTAACGCCCCCTGCCAAAAAGGGTAGAAGTATTACAAATATGGTCGTGACATCATAGCATACATAATCATAACACAAGCATAAACAGCGGAAGTCTTAGATAAATAACAAAGGATAATAAGTCACCAGGACTTAGGTACATAAGTTCTCAAGGGATAAAACGTATCCAATACGAAATAACAAATGTCTGAAAGTAACAATTCACTATATAAAACTAAGGATCTCTAGGGTAAGTCCCACATCAGCACTCATAACCTGAAAGCAACCAGCCCTAGCTTAGATACTGCCGCAGGAAAGAAAGTGCGGTGGCTTACAAAGCCAAGTGAACAGATATATATATAATCGAAGGCAAAAGGATAACGGAAATCAAAGGTACGATAACAAGGTACAAAGGATTTCACAATACATGATCAAACGGATACAAATGTAGGGTAGGGCAAATCACAAGATCAAATCATAGTGTAGTGTAAGATTAATCAGGATAAGCAAATTAAGTTAAGTTCAATCAAGTTACGTTCGATCACCAAGCCAAAAACAATCTATCGTAGTAACCATGAGTGTGGCTCCCAATGTGAAGACGTGGATTGCACCCAAAACATCAGTCACCAAAATATCCAAATATCATAATGATATCATCCATCGAATACAAAACAAATCTAGGTTGCATCCATACGCCCTTAAATAAAATATAGTCTTCATAATGCGCATATATTATCAAAATGGGGGACGGCGTGAGAAAATCACTCCATCACACATGAAGTCATGGGCCAAGGTGCATCATTGCAAAGCCATGTTACCTTCATGGCTAGAACACAAATAGTGGCTTAGTTTCAAAATGAAGGTTCATCAGCAACGTCATATCAATGTTCATTTCAAAGGGATCATAGCAAAAGTGCAATATCAAAGGTTCTAATATCAATGGGATCATAGCAATGTTCAATATCAAAGGTTCAAATTCAAAGGTTAAATATCAAAAGGTTGATAGCAGGGTTCAAGGGGGACTAATAACAGGATCAGATAAGAAAGCAAAGATAAAAGCCAGAGCAAATGTTGCAAATCATATAGTAATCAAAGATAGAAGGAATATGTCATGAGAAACCTTAAACTGATAAGGTTCATTAATATCTGTACTTATTCCGAAGCAAAGCAGTACACTCAAGAAAAACCACGCGGAGTATCAAAATCTACTCCCTCTTGGACTGAACCTAAAAGAAATGATGAAGTCGAAGTACAAACATTGATTGAACGTTATACTTTTATTTTTAGCAACTTTCTATTTTTAGCAACTTTCCATTTTAGTAATTTCTATTTTTAGTAATTATCCATTTTAGTAAAAAAAAAAAAAAATTAAAAAAAAAAAAAAAAAAAAAAAAAAAAAAAAATTTAAAAAAAAAAAAAATCTTTTATTTTTAGTAAGTTTCCAAAATTAGTAATATTCATCATTTGAGATTCTATTAAGTATTTTGAATAGCTTAGGGACTTAATATGCCAACCTTACAAGTTTAGGGTTAAATATGACAACTTTCCATATTTTAGGGTTTAATATGCAAAATCAATAATTTTCAAGGTTAAAAGTGTAAATATCAAAGTTTCACATTTTATTCAGATTATACCTTCCATTTTCTGTATTTACAAGAACTCTTGAAAACCACTTTTAAACAATTGGCTTTTATTAAAATAAAACATATTACTTAGTTATCTAAAGACACATCTGATGGTTTTATAAACAAATTTAACACCCTTTAGCAATATTAAAAGCAAATCATTTAGTGACCTTACTACTAGATCAATAGACAAAAACCATGTAAAACGCCAAGTAAAACTAAACTTAAATATGATTAACTTTGGAACACATTTATGTTATTGTACAAATTTATAAAGACCCTTCATGCTATTCATTTGAAATTAACCAAAACCCAGCGCATGACATATTATATACTTCCGTTCAATTTCGTTTCAATGATCGATCACAACTATGGTTAATAATATATATAAGTGTCATTATCTCTACTATATATGGTTTTATTATTATCCTATGATTAGTATATGGCTCTAGAGTTATAGTGTATACAAAATAAGGACGGATCAAACCTCAACTAGGACACGCTCCTGAACCGAACTCAACCGATATAAAGTTATAACCTTGGATGATCAATACGAACCCAAAACTAAACATGGCTGCGAATCGAACAACTTGAACATGTCATCATAGCTTGAGTAGCGGCCGATGTGAATCAACTCGGATGATGGCGTCTTTTTCCTACCTCGTATGCTCTTTCAATTTGATTTAGGGTTTTGTCATGTGAATGAGAAAACTGAATGGTTTATATATATATAACAAAATATGGACCGAATAGTTTGCATCTTTGAGATCGTGACCTTTGACCCATTAAATGCTCCAACAGTTTCTTTTTTTCTTTTTCTTTTAGTTTAGGAAATTGTGATATGAATTTGGCAGGGTAATATCTTCATATGGATGATGGAAACTAACATTTCATAATCGACGGGATTGGGAGCGAAAAATACGGACTCATTTAAACGTGATATTGCTTTAATTATTAATATTATTTTTATTTAGATTGTGAACATTTTTTCTTCTTAAATTGAGGAATTAGATGCTAGTAAAAAAAATGCAGATTCATTCTTATCTTAATAGTGATTCATTCTTATCTATTCTATCGAGTATATATGAAAATGTAATTTTTTTTGAGTTAAATGTTAATATAGTCTTTTATTTTATTTTATACTTATAATAATAATACTGTTATTATTGATCAAAATTTCAATTAAGAGTTTGGGGTATTATAGCTTGGGTGGAAGAGCTTGTACTCATTTTAGCTACAACAGCTTTGTTTCTTGATTGACGTACCTTAGACTTGCTCTCGATTATTTTTAATAACATTCTCGAGGCATTTTGTCTAAGAAGTTACCACCAGCAGCAGAGTTCAATGAATCTTGATCATTTGAGTTTAGGGCATTATAGAATGTATCGAGTTGATGCAATTCTGAAAACCCGTGATGAGGGCATCCCCTTAAAAGATCATTGAAACGATCCCAAGCCTCATAAAACGTCTCATCAAATTTTTGCTGAAATCTCGTGATTTCATTTCTGAATTAGTCGTTTAGATGGAGGGAAGAATTTGTTATTAAATCGAAACAAGCTCTTCCCATGTTTCTATCGACCGAGGTGGTTATTTTTCTGCCATATCCGGTGCCCCTTCGAGAGAAAACGGGAAAAAGCATAAGTTTAACGACGGATTTGGTACGTTCGGAATTCTTCATCGTAGAAGGGATCTTTGTTGAAATAACGGTTGTGAGCATGTGGGTCTTCTTTATCATTTCCAAAAATTGCTTGTTGGGGGACAGATTCAAAGACATGCATTGATCTCAAAGTTATTTTGCGGTGAGCTCCGGGAATAACTATCGCATCCTCGTAACCCTCGGTGGGTGCTTCGAGCAATTGCCGCGATTAGTACATTATCGCCCATCGAACTATGGAGGATTATCAGGGTTTCTCAAGATTAGATGATTCACAGAAGGCTGACGGACATGCAGGTTCTGGAACTGAAATTCGGGCTTGAGATTGAGTGCGCTATGCACAAAATAGAAATCGAAAGAAAACTTTACCATATTTTTTTGTTTTAAAGATTTATTCACAATTGATTTTAATGGACAATGAGATAAGATACAACTTAAACCAAATAATCTACTTACTTCTCACGGTAGCTCTCTTTAAAGAAAACTCACGGTGAGCGGGAGGATAGGAATAGCGCGAAGCTTATTTTCGTTCGGGGTCGTAGTTCTTGGACAAAACTCCTTATACCTACTTTATGTTTGTTAACTTTCAAGGTGAGGCCGTTGTCGTAAGAGACGCAAATGGCAAGTTTTTAAATCTCTTTTGTTCGAGTGGGAACCAACATCGTTCCACGGAAAATTATTATATAATTCCTCAGTTGAGGAATATTATATTGGTATTTTAACCAATTTAATGAATTTTATTTCTTTTTTATGGACAATGTTTTTATGTTGAGTAAACTGCAAAAATCATCCCTGTGGTTTGTAGTTTGTGGCACTAATCATCCCTAGCCGATACTATTGGCACTAATCATCCCTGAGTGGTGAAACGTTCGGCAAAAATCATCCCTCCAGGGGATGATTTTTGCAACAACCTTTTGTTAAACTTTTTGCAAAAAATCATCCCCATAAGGATGATTTTTGCCGAACATTTGCACTTAGGGATGATTAGTGCCGATAGTATCGGTGGGATGATTAGTGCCACAAACTACAAAACACAGGGAATGATTTTTGCAGTTTATCAACATAAAAACATTGTCCATAAAAAAAGAAAATAAAATTCACAAATTGGTAAAATACCAAAAATATAAATATTCTCAAACTGTATGGTATTAATTTCATATAATTTCCGGTGACTTGTTGGTTCCCAACTCGAACAAAAGTTTAAAATATTGCCTTTTGTTCTCTTCGGACGAACGGCTACTTGCAAAGTTAACAAACTATAAAGTGGGTATAAGGAGGGTTGTTCCTAAGAACTACGACCCGAAAGGAGAAATAAGCTTCGCGCTATTCCTACTCCTCCGCTCACCTGTGCGTTTATCTTTTTGAGAGCTACCGTGAAGTAAGTAGATTATTTGGTTTAAGTTGTCTTATCTCATTGTCCGTTAAAATACATTGTGAATAAATCTTTGAAAAACAAAAAAAATTAGTGTAAATTTTCTTTTTATATTTCTATTTTGTGCATGCGCACTCATCTAAGCCCCGTTTTTTCAGTTCCAGAACCTCATTGTCGTCAGCCTTCTGTTGATCATCTAATCTTTGAGGAAACTGATAATCATCCATAGTTACGATGCTGATAATAGTTATATTAGCGCAAATTTGCTCGTCGCACCACCGGGGTTCCGAGGATGCGATAGTTATTTCCGTGAGATCACCGCAAATAAGCTTGAGATCAAGCATAGGTCTTTTGAATCTTGTCCAAAACAAGCAATTTTTGGAAATGATATAAGAAGACCTCATCTCAATCGTTATGTCAACCAAGATCACTTCTACGATGAAGATTCCGAACGTAAACAACATAGTCGGTTAAACTTATGCTTTTTCCCGTTTTCTCTCGAAGGGGCAGCCGGATTATGGCTAGAAAAGGAACACCTCGGTCGATTGAAACTTGGGATGATCTTGTTTCGAAATTTATTAACAAATTCTTCCCTCCCTCTAAAACGACTAATCTAGAAATGCAATCAGAGATTTCAGCAAACACTTTTGATGAGGACGTTTTATGAGGCTTGGGATCGTTTCAATGATTCTTTTAAGGGGAGATGCCCTCATCACGGGTTTTCAGATTGCATCAACTCGTACTTTCTTATAATTGCTCCTAAACTCAAAGGAGCACGATTCATGAAACTCTGCTGCTTTGGGTGGTAACTTCTTAGACAAAATGCCTCGAGAAATGTTTTAAAAAAATCATCGAGAGCAAGTCTAAGGTACGTCAATCAAGAAACAAAGCTGTTGTAGCTAAAATGAGTACAAGCTCTTCCACCAAAGCTTTAATTACCAAACTTTTAATTGGAAATTCTTGATCAATAATAACAGTATTTATTATAAGTATAAATATAATAAAAGTCTTTTAACATTTAACTCAAAAAAAATTACATTTTCATATATACTCGATAGAATAGATAAGAATGAATCACTATTAAGATAAAGAATTGAATCTGCCTTTATTTTATCGATTAATTCCTCAAATTTTAAGAGAAGTGATCCATTTCTAATAAAAATTAAATATTAATTAATTAAAGCAATATCACGTTTAAATGAGTCGTATTTTCGCTTCAAAATCCCTTCGTCGATATGAAATGATTAGTTTACCATCATCCATATGAAGATATTTACCCTGCAAATTATATCACAATTTCCTAAACTAAAAGAAAAAGTAAAAAAAAGAAACTGTTGAGCTTTTATGGGTCAAAGGTCACGATTCTCAAAGATGAAAAAAACAATTCGGGTCTTATTTTGTTATTATATATAAACCATCAGAAATTTCTCATTACATTACAAATAAACCCTAATTCAAATTGAAAAGAGCATTACGAGGTAGGAAAAGAGCCATCATCCGAGTTGATTAACATGGCGCTACTCAAGAGCTTTGGATGACATGTTCAGTTGTTCGTTCGCAGCCATGTTTAGTTTTGGGTTCGTATTGATCATCCAAGGTTATAACTTTATATCGGTTGAGTTCGGTTGTGAGTCGTGTTAAGTTGAGTTTGATTCGTCCTTATTTTGTTACACTATAATTCTAGGCCATATACTTAATCAAGGTTAATAATAAAACCAATATTAGTAGAGGTAATGACATTATATTTATTATATAACTAGTTGTGATCGATCATTGAAACGAAATTGAACGGAAGTATATTTATATGTCATGCGCTGGGTTTTGGTTAATTTCAAATGAATAGCATGAAGGGTCTTTATAAATTTGTACAATAACATAAATGTGTTCCAAAGTTAATCATATTTAAGTTTAGTTTTACTTGGCGTTTTACATGGTTTTTGTCTATTGATCTAGTAGTAAGGTCACTAAATGATTTGCTTTTAATATTGCTAAAGGGTGTTAAATTTGTTTATAAAACCATCAGATGTGTCGTTAGAATAATACTAAGTTATTTGTGTTATTTGAATGTGATAAGCCAAGTGGTAAAGTGGTTTTCAAGAGTTCTTGGAAATACGGAAAAGGGATAGGTATATCTGAATAATACAAATTGTGTTTTTTTGTTCGCGCTTTTTGTGGTTTGTGGGGTGGGGTGTTGTGAAGGGGGGGTGCTTTTGGTGTAGATGTTTTGAGTGTGGGGGGTGTACGTTGTCTGATGGAGTGGTTTTGGGTTTTTTTTTTTGGGTGGTGGTATTTATTTTAATTTGTTGAAGGGTGATTATGTGGGTGCGAATAGGGGTGCGTTTAATAGTAGGGGGTATATATTTGCTATTGGGGGTTGATATTTTTTATGTGCGGGTATTTTTTATTCTTTTGTTGTGTAGTTTTGCGAGGGTTGAGTGTAGGTTTTGGGTTTGATTATTTATTATTGTTTTTTGGGACTAGGATAGTTAGGGCAGAGGGATGGAGTATTTTATGGGTATGGAGTTTTTATGTGTGGCTTTGGGAATCGGGCCGCGGATGATTTGTATTGATTTAAAAAAATTTAATGACTTCTATGTTTTAATAGTTACTAATGGGTCCCTCTAGATTTTTAGTGACATGTAAGCTGCCGGTTGGTGTTATTTTCTAAATATGGTAAAAAAAATAGCTTGGTGAGGAATGTTTGTGTATGTGCAAAAATTTTGGAAAGGTGCTTGGATATTATATAATTAAAATAATTTTTGATTGTAGTGAGGTGTGTTTTTCAGGAGTGTGTTTTTTGGGGTGATATTGTTAAAAAAAATGAGTGTGTCATTTTTTTTCACATTAAATTAAAAATTTGATTTCAAAAAAATATAATACTTCATTTCTTAAATTTCTAATTTTTTTCATTTATTAGTGAATAAATCTGGCCTCGGTTTTTAATTTTATCGCATCTTTTTCTTAAAAAAAAAAAAAAGTTCTAAAATTTAATTTCGTTAACTTAAATGATTATTTAAAAATTATCTCAATAAAAATTTAAAATAATATTTATTATTAAATAAATTAAAAAAATTTATGAAAAAAAATTGTAATGTGAAACTTTGATATTTACACTGTTTAACTGAAAAAAATTATTGATTTTGATATTAAACCCTAAAATATGGAAAGTTGTATATTTTAACCCTAAACTTGTAAGGTTGGCATATTAAGTCCCTAAGCTATTCAAAATACTTAATAGAATCTCAAATGATGAATATTACTAATTTTGGAAACTTACTAAAATATGAAAAAGTTACTAAAAAAATGGAAAATTACTAAAAATAGGAAGGTATAAAAATGGAAGTTGCTAAAATAGAAAGTTGCTAAATATAGGAAGTATAACTTAAAATAAATGGTTGTAATTCGGAATTCATCATTCTTTAGGTTCAGTCAAGAGGGAGTGAAGTGATTTAGATATCTGTGGGGTTATTCTTTGAGTATTGCTTTGCTTGAATAAGGTACAGTTATTATGACCTTATCGTTAAGGATTTCTCATGATATTCCTTTCTATCTCTTTGAGTACTTATTGATTTGCTACATTTGCTCTGGAGCCTTTTATCTTGGCTTTCTTATATGATCTGTTAGCTCTCCCTAACCTTTTGGCTGCTTTGAGAACTCAGATCACCAATGACATCAGGAATGGTGCTGGAGCTTCAGGTGTTGGTGGTGATAATGCTATACCCCACGGGATTCATGTTTGGATCGAAAGGTTTACTAAGTTGAAGCCGCTTGCGTTTCGGTCTGCTGCCACTCCTGCCGAGGCAGAATAATGGATTACGCATATGGAGAAGTTATTTCAAGTTTTGGGATGTCCCGACAATTTCAAGACTCGTCTTGCTGCATTTAAACTAGAGGGTGATGCACTGAGTTGGTGCAAAAGCTCATTTGCGTACTCAGGTTGGAGGCGATGCTTTTGCCGATACTTGTACTTGGGTTGCTTTTCGTGAGATCTTTTACAACAGGTATTTTCCGGCATCTGAACAACAACGTTATGAGCGTGAGTATGGGTCGATATGCCAGCTGGATCGAGAGAATTCTGGGGAGTACATGGAGAGGTTTACTAGATTGGCTAGTTTTGTTGGAGCTACTGCTGGAGATGCTCAGAGGCAAGCTAGACATTTCAAGTGGGGGCTAAAGAAGTGGGTTTTGGACCGGATCGTTAATACGGAATATACGAATGTTGCGCAGGTTGCGGCTGCTGCCAGTAACATCGAGTTATTGCATGAGAGTGGAAATTCGAATAAGCGGGATAGAGATGGTAATCGGATTCAGAACAGGGGACATGGCCAACAGGAGAACAAGGGTCGTTATGACCAGGGTCAGCATGAGTATAGGGGTCGTCAGGATCGGGGTTATGATTCGAAACGACAGGATTTTCGGGGTCAGGATCAGAGGTTTGCTGGTAGGAATGGGAATGACCGCCAGGGTCAGGGTAACTACAACCAGCGCTAGCACAGGAATCAGTCAACTCGGGATTTTAACTAGGGTCATGCTTCAAGTTCTGCAAATCAGAGGAGGTCTACTAAGACTTTGCCTCCTCCACCTCTTTGTACTACCTGTGGAAAGCCTCATCCAGGTGTTTGTTATAAGGCTACTGGAGGATGTTTTACTTGCGGGTCTACTCAACATAAGGTGAAGGATTGTCCCCAAGCGAAGAAGAAGCAGAGTATACCAGTGGACTTTGCTAGACTACCTCCCACTACAGGACGGGTTTATGCTATGACTCGTGATCAGGCGGCGAAGACTTCAGGTACTATTACCGGTATTCTCTACATTGATGATCGTACTGCCTTCGTTTTATTTGATACTGGGGCTACACATTCTATAATATCTACCACATTTGCTAAGAAACTTAATATGAATCCTACACCATTAATCGAACGTGTAATCATTTCAACCCCAATGAAAAACCATATGCTTATTGACCATGAATATGTTAACTGCCCTTTACGTTTTGATGATCGTATTCGTCCTGCGAATTTACTTCCTATCCATATGCTCGACTTTGATGTGATTCTTGGCATGGATTGGTTGGCTTCTCATCGAGCTACCATTGACTGCTATGCTAGGACTGTGATCTTTGGTAACGTTCGCCAACCTGAATTTGTTTATCATGGTTCCTCACCGCTTAAGTCCGTTAAGCTCATCTCTGCTATGAAGGCACGTACCTTGATTTCTCATGGGTGCCAAGGTTTTCTGGCTTCTGTTATGGACACATCTTTGGAGAGTCCTAATATTGAAAATCTTTCTGTTGTTCGTGAATTCGCTGATGTTTTTCCCGATGAACTTCCTGGACTTCCTCCGGCTAGAGAGATTGAATTTGGCATTGAGTTAATTCCCGGTGCTGAACCTATCTCAAAGGCTCCGTATCGTATGGCACCTGTTGAATTAAAGGAGTTAAAGGAGCAGTTACAGGAGATGTTGGAGAATGGCTTTATTAGACCCAGTGTTTCACCGTGGGGTGCACCGGTACCTTATTTGTTAAGAAGAGAAGGATGGTGAAGCATGCGCTTGTGTATTGATACCGCGAACTCAACCGTATTACGAATCGTAACCGCTATCCTCTTCCGCGAATCGATGATTTGTTTGACCAACTGCAAAGGGGGCCAAATAATTTTTCTAAGATTGATTTGCGATCTGTTATAATCAACTTCGTGTAAGTAGACCAGGATATTTCTAAACAAGCTTTTTCCGTACGCGTTATGGCCACTACGATTCTTGGTTATGCCCTTCGGTCTGACTAATGCTCTGCCGTGTTTATGGATTTGGATGAACCGAATTTTCCACGAGTACCTTGATATTCGTTATTGTTTCATCCGACGACAACCTCGTTTACTCCAAGTCTGAAGAAGAGACATGAACAAACATCTACGGATTGGTTGGAGATTTCTTAGACAGAAGAAGTTGTAGCGAAGTTTCGGAGTGCAAAGTTCTGGTTATAGCAAGTCGCTTCCTTGGCATAATGTAACTTGCAGATGGCATCCCATTATGGATCCATCAAAGTTGAAGCTATCACCAAATGGCCGTAGACCTACTAACGGTGACGAGGTGAGAAGTTTTCTGGGCTTGCTGGCTATTACCGCCGTTGTTGAGGATGTCTCCGATTAGCTTTACTCTTACCCAGCTGATGAGAAAGGGTGAGAAGTTTGGTGTGGAACGGATAGCGTCAGAGAAGTTTTGAGGATTTAAACGGAGATTGTTGTCTGCTCCGATATTGACTCTTCCTCAGTTCAGGTGGTTTTCAATATCCAGTCGATGCATCGAAGAGAAAGGTTTGGTTGGTGTATTGATGCAACAGGGAAGGTGACGCCGACGCTTCAAGACAGTTGAAACCTATGAAGTAAATTATCCAACCCTTGTCTGTTGAGTTAGCTGCCGTGGTTTTTGCATTGAAGATCGGAGACACTATCTGTATGGTGAAGCTTGTGATATATTTACAGATCATAAGAGTCTCAAATATATTTTTACTCAGCGAGAACTTAACATGAGACAGAGAAGATGGTTGGAACTTTTAAAAGATTATGACACTAACATCCAGTACCATCCGGGCAAGGCTAATGTGGTTGCCGACGCACTTAGTCAAAAATTTGGGATGATAGCTTGTTTTGATACCATAATCCTTCGTGATTTAAAGCGTTTGGATGTTGAGCTATGTGTACGAGGTTCTGGTGGCTTTTGGGCGAGTATGAGAATAGAGTCTAACCTCATGCTACAGATCAAAGAAGCTCAAAGGGACGACGGTGAGTTGTGGGCTATTGTGCAGAATGTTGAAGACGGTAAACATACTGAGTTCAGTGTTGATGATGACGGTGTTGTGTGGTTTGAAGATAGGCTATGTGTTCCTAATGATCAGGCACTTCGCGAGAAGGTTATGACGGAAGCTCATAGTTCTCCATTTACTATTCATCCAGGTTCCAACTAAATGTACAGAGATTTGAAACAGTACTTTTGGTGGAACGGCATGAAGCAAGATGTGGCTACGTTGTATCCCAAGTGTATGACTTGACAGTAGTCAAAATTGAACATCAGAGGGCTCAGAGGTTTGTTACACCCGTATGAGATTCCTATTGGAACTGGGATGAAATTTCCATTGGATTACGTTACTGGATTTTGGCCTACTACTCAGAAAAGACATGATCGATTTGGTGGTTTTGTTGATCGCTAACCAAGACTGCTCATTCTTACCCATTCGGAAGAACTATGGTATTAGTAAGTTGGCGGAGATTTTTCGACAGGAAATCGTTAGACTGCATGGTATCACACCGACCGCTATTGTGGTCCCGACAGAGAACCGAAGTTTTACGTCTCGTTATTTGGAAAGATTCCAGAAAGCTTGGGGAACCGTCTTAATAAGTTTTAGTACATCATTTTCATCCTCAAACCGATGGTCAAGTCAGAGAGGACCATTCAGCCTTTTGGAAGATATGTTTGAGGGCTTGTGCTTTGAATGACAGGCTAGTTAGGATGAATATTTTGTGCTTGGTAGAGTAGCCTACAATAAAAGTTGGACATTCTACATCACGGCCGCACCTTTCAGCCTTTTGTATGGTAGAAAATGTCGAGCACCTATTTGCTGGGATAAAGTAAGGTGAGCGTTGATTAAGGTCCGGAAGCTTCATCGAGATTACTATGTAGAAAGTGGTTGTGCTAAAGGAGAAATGAAAGATGCTAGATCCGACAGAAAGAGTATTCAGATAAGCATCGACGTGACTAGATTATTCAGTTTGAATCGTGTATTTCTGAGGTTTTGCATTCAGGGAGGAGTTAAACGTTTTGGGATCAAGGGCAAGCTCAGTCCTCGATTCATTGGTCCGTTTGAGATTTTGGAACGTATTGGAGAGGTTTCGTATCGTCTGGCGCTTCCTCCGCAGTATCGTACGTTTCACGATGTCATTCATGTTCTCTTTTGAGGGTATACATTATCACCATTGGCATGTCGCATCTTATCCTTTTGATCAGATTCAGCCTGATATGTCTTTGTCCGAAGAACCTGAATCCATTCTAGATCGTCAAGAGAGAGTCATGAGAAACAAAGTTATTCCTTTTGTGAAGATTCTTTGGAAGAATCACCCAGAGCGTGAGGCTACCTGGGAGACCGAAGAGTCTATGCGAGCTAGTTATCCTCATTTCTTTGTCTAGTTCGGTATGTTTTCGTTTCGTTCTCATTTCGTTTCCATTCCGGTTCATTTCAATTTTCGAGGACGAAAATTTTCTTTAGAGGGGAAGAAGTTGTAAAACCTAAAAATCTCAACAAGTGTAAAATTACCAAAATACCCCTAATGCAAGAAAATTCATAAAAGCATGAATAAAATTCATTTAAATGTTAAAAATTATGAAAATACAATATAATCAATTATGAAAATTTTGTTAATATTTTAAAATACCTTATGTTATATAAGAAAATAATTAATATTTATATATGTATACTTTTGCCGAAATTAGTTAATATTTATTTAATTATAACTTTACAAATTAAATAAATTAAAATAGGATAATTATAAAATAAATATTGGCAAAGTATAATCTGATTTAAACTCATTTTGTAAGCCCCAAAACTCGGCATATTCCTATTATAACTCTTTTATTCATTTTCATTTGATAAATCCTAAAAACAAGATCCCGAAACCCTAATAAAACCAAAAGTGATGGCATAGAATTTTTCCAAGGGCTTGCACGATTTTTCTAAGGTGATTTGAAGGTCAAGGAGTGTGGGAAAAATAGTGGGAAGTTTGTGGAGTGATTGGTTCGATCGTGGTTATTATTTGGTTCGAATCAAGCAACCGGGTACTATTAAATCATAAAATCATCAAGAATCATAAAAGGTATTTTTATATCTCATTTCTCATCATATTAATCTATAATATACCTGGGAAAAATGTTCATGCATTTTATTTTGATTTTATAAATTAAATCATATTCGAAACCTAATTTAGGTAAATATGAATCGTCTTAAACCCATTTGTACATTTGATTGTATATTTTTATAAGGTTTTTAAATCACATATAACTCTAAAAATTGTTGGAAAAAATTTGAAGTGAATTGAATAATTTATTGAGATTTACTTGTGTTTGCCCGAATTCGAAAATAAGGCAAAAGGAAAGAATAAAATTAGGGTTAGGGTTTTTGATCATTATCCAGGTGCATTTAATGCCAATGAGATGGGAAATATTAGTTTTGTGATTGGGAAAAATTAAATTAGGGTTTTGTGAATAAATTTTGTTATCCGATTTGCTATGTAAAGATATAAGACTATGTTGTAATTTATTAAAACATTGGGGTCTATTTTTAGACATGTTTATTATATTTAATATATTCGTATAGAAAATAAGTTGGTGGGGTATAAAATGTCATTTTAATATGTATTTTGGTTTTAAAATGTTAATTTCATATTTAAGTAATAGAAAATAAATTAATTAAAATAAGGGACTAAAATTGAAAATTCTGAAAAGGAAGTGTTTGGTTAGTATTTAATGCTATAAAGTAAGATTTTTGACATATTTGAATATATTAAAAGGGGCCCTTGTTTGTAATATGGATAACTAAAGATAATGTTTAATTAATTAATAAAACCAAAAGGCTAAATAATGTAAATGATTAAAATTAAGGGTTTGACTTGTAAATACATAAAATGAAAGGTATAATCTGAATAAAATTGTGAAACTTTGATATTTACCCTTTTTAACCTTGAAAATTGTTTAAATTTTTGCATATTAAACCCTAAAATATGGAAAGTTGTCATAGTTAACCCTAAACTTGTAAGGTTGGCATGTTAAGTCCCTAAGCTATTCAAAATGCTTAATAGAGTCTCAAATGATGAATATCACTAATTTTTCAAAGTTACTAAATATGGAAAGTTACTAATTTTGGAAACTTTCTAAAAATGGAAAGTTACTAAAAATGGAAAGTTTCTAAAAATAGAAAGTATAACTTAAATGAATGGTTTGTAATTTGAGTTCACCATTTATTTAAGGTTGTTCAGAGGAGTGATTTGAATATTCCTTTGGGGTTTTCTTTGAAATTGCTTTGCTCGAATAAAGGTACGGATATTATTCTGACACTACTCGACTTACTATTACTAACGATTTAAGTATACATTCGTTTGTCTCTTATTCGTAAGATATTCTGACCATATCGTTAAGTTTTTTCTCAAGGCATATTCCTCTCTATCTTTGATTTCTATGTTATTTGGCACATTTGCTCTAACCTTTTTTTATTTTTTTATATTGGTTCTCTTATAATGATCTGTCATAATGTTCTATTGAACCCTCTATGCTACCTTTAGCTATCTGAACCTTTGATATTTGAACCTTTGGCATTGAACCTTTACTATGAATTCCTTTGAAATGAACTTTTGATATGACTTTGCTTTGAACCTTCAGTTAGAGACCCATGCCACTATTTGTTTCCTAGCCATGAAGGAAACATTGCCCGGTGCCATTGATGCAACCGTATGCATGACCATGTGTGAGTGAGTGCTTCTACCACGCCGTCCCCCATTTGAATATTAATGTGCACTTTGCGAAGATATACTATTTGTTAAGGGGCGTATGGATGTCATTCCTAGATTTGGTTTGTATTTCGATGGATTATGACCTTAATATGAAAATATTTGATATTTTGGTTGAACTGATGATTGGGTGCAATCCACGTCTTTCACATTTGGAGCTAGCTACTCCATGGTTACTATGATTTGATTTGTTTGGGCTTGGTGATTGAACTTAACTTAATTTGATTCGACTTTCTGATTCATCTTACCTTACACTATGATTTGATCTTCTGAATTGTTTTACCCTACATTTGTATTCCTTTGATCATGTATTGTGATATCCTTTGTACTTTGTATCGTATCCTTTGACTTCCGTTATCTTTGCCATACGATTAGACAATCTGTTCACTGGGCTTTGTAAGCTCAGCCGCACTTTCTTTTCCTGCGGCAGGTATCTAAGCTAGAAGCTGGGGTTGCTTTCAGGCCATGAGTGCTGAGTGTGGACTTACCCTAGAGATCTTAGTTTTGATATATGAATTGTTTCTTTCAAGACATTGTTATTTCGTTTGGATATGTCTATCTTTTGAAGAACTTATGTACCTTAAGTCGTGTTGACTTATTATCCTTTGGTTATTTATTTAAGACTTCCGCTGTTTATGCTTGTGTTATGATTATGAATGCTTTTGATGTCACATAATATTTGTAATACTTCTACCCTTTTGGGTCCGGGCGTTACAAGC
Source organism: Tanacetum coccineum (assembly GCA_026074375.1). NCBI lineage: Eukaryota > Viridiplantae > Streptophyta > Magnoliopsida > Asterales > Asteraceae > Tanacetum > Tanacetum coccineum. Next base: position 22,015 of record BQNB010005398.1, on the reverse strand, counting down.
CTGGTAAGACGGAGCTTGGTAAGCTGGTGGTTGATTAACCGGGGGTCAAAAAATTGGGCCCTGGTTGTAGTTATTCCCTCGATTTTGGTTGTAACAGTTCTGATTATTCCCTTGGTATTGTTGAACGGGAGGAAAAACGGGAGGTCGAACTTGATTCGCAACCATCAGAGGTCGGTAACCGGTATTCCCTTGGTTGTAATTAACTATGGCGGCTTGTGACATGTACTCTTGAATATTGTCACGATAAACGTTGCCATCAGTGGCGGGATAATTTTGGTGAGAATGAGCACCACCGTAAGTTACACAACTTTCCTCGACCGCTTTTACGCAAGCGGAGCTTGGATTTGTTTTTTATTATCAGGAAGCAATGCTTTTCTACCATGTCTTGTAAGTTCAACAACATCGGGTGCAATACCGGGGGTAAAAGAAGCTCATACTTACTTGGGCAACAATGGCCTTGCTTCTGTTGAGACAAAACATATGGACTTTCTCTCGATGATTTTTTAGCATAACTCGAGGCATTTTCTCCAGACAAGTTACCACCTGCGGCTGAGTTCAACGAATCATGATCATTCGAGTTCAAGGCAGTTATAGAAATATATCAATTAATGCCATTACGAAAACCCATGATGCGGGCATGCCCAGAAGAAGATCATGAAACGGTCCATGCTCATAAAATGAATCTCAAATCTTTGTTGAAACCTGTGATCTCATTACTAAGATTTGTTGTCCCTTGAAGGGAGGAAAAAATTGGTTGATGCATTTCCAAACAAGATCATCCCAATTAAAATCGATCCGAGGTGGTGGTTCTTTTGTCAAGCCAAATCCGGGTTGCCCCTCGAGGGTAAAGGGAAAAGCCCATAAGCTTAATGACGTACACGGGACAATGTGGGAACTTCATCGAGGAAGTGAACTTGTTAAAATACCAAAATGTGAGCAAATGTGTGTCCTCCTAGTCATGACCAAAAATGTTTATTTTGACCAAGAATATGCAAACTATGCTTTGAGCTCAAAGTTTTCGCGGTGATTGCGGGAACAACGATTGCTCCTCGTAACCCTCGTGGGTGCTTTGGGAGCATTTCACGCCATAGTACGATTTAGCGGCCATCGTAACTACGAGAGGATAGAGGGAGGTTCTTGATTTATTATTAGGTTTTCTCAAGATCAAATGGATTTCAACAAAAGATCGTGTGACTTGTGTTTGTTCGACGTCTACAGGATTGAGAACGATGCGCAGTGCCACTAAATGAAGAAAATATAACTAATAATTGATTTTTTTTGTTTTTTCAATAATCTATTCACAATTTATTTTACAGACAATGAGATAGACAACTTCAAACCCAAATAATGACTTACTCATGAACTCTTAAAAAGATAACTTACAGGTGAGACGGAGGATAAGGAAAGCACGGTACTTTTAAAAACCTTTCGCCAATTAGGGTCGTAGTTCCTCGGAAAACAACCCGCCTTATACCCACTTATAGCTTGGTTTCAACTATTTCAAGGTGAGTCGTACCTCGTAAGTGACACAAATGACAAGTTTTTAAATCTTTTGTTTGGGAACTTATTGATGGATAATACTTCAATGGAAAGTATTATATGTTGGTGTTCTTTTACCAACTTTGTGAATTTATTCATTATTTCTTTTTATGGAAAAAAAAATTTATATGATAATTATACTAATAAAAGAAAATGAAAAATATTTTTGTATTTTTTTAAATTTTTATAAAAATAGAAGAAATATTCACAAATTCAAACACAAATAGTCAAACGTTACGATAATCGTTTCACAGCCTCCCCGGCAACGGCGCCAAAAATTGATTGGTTCAATAGTATATATATATATATAATAAAGTCAAACAATCAACCAAATTCCCTTAGCCAAGGATAAGTTAAGAATTCACAAAATATAATATATATTTCGCCGGAAGTTTGATTTCCCGGGTCATTATGTCCCAACGAGGTGTGCAATTGAAAGTCGAATGACGAATTGATAATCGATGTTTGAATGGAACGAGGTTATGATTGGTTTTCTATTACTACAAGTAAAAATGCAAAATCAAGCAAAAGAAAACCTAAAACGAAAGCAATTTAACTTAAATCCTAAAACGGTTGACCGAAAAACGAGAGCTACCAAACCTAAGTTATCTAATTTTAACCCTAATGTAAATTTTTTACTTTAAATGAGCTAAAAATGACTAAAAATGAAGAATAAAAAAAACTAGAACAAAAACGGAGGTGTTTTGAGCTAAAAAAGAGAATGGGATCGAATCCCGTCCTTTAAAAATTGAAAAGTTGCAAAAATTACCCTATGAAAACACTAATATTTTTCATAGAAACTATGTAATAAAAGAAAATTTTGAAAAAAAGATTTATATTTTTCTGATTAATATTTTATTTTTCATGAATTTTTTAAGATTATAAACTAAATAAATTATAAAAAAAATACGAAACGTTTTTATAAAAATCTAAAAAAAATACAAAAAAACAGCTGAAGATGTGAGGATTCTAAGAAAAATTAAATGGGTCACATAGCTTATTGCAATAAGCTGTGAAAAAGCTAAAACAGCTTATGGCTTATGGGGCCAAAAAGTTTATAAGAATAAACCCAACACAAACTCTACCGGATGAGCTATTGTAGCACAGCGGTAGAGTGTATAAAGGGTGAGAGTGTTGAGGTCGGGGGTTCGAGCCCTAGCTCACCCCTGACTTCCACTTTCCCCTTTTATTTTTTTTAAAACCTTTTTTTACAAACTTGTAGAAAAGACAAAAATAAGCATTTTTTACAACTATGACTTTTTATAAAAGCTTATAAATAAGCTGTAAAAAGCAATTACAACAGACAGAATGGCTTAAATGGACAAAGGCTTAAAGGGCTTTTTCTTTTTGGCTTTTCAGATTTAATAAGCAACTTAAGAAGTAAAATAAGCAAAACTTAGACTCAACTACACCTAATAAGCAAATGCGGATTGGAATAAGCAAAAATGAATGAAAATTAAGCTTAGAAAAGCTTAATAAGCTACTGACACAAAAATGGTTATAAAACAGACAAGGGGGGAACTTTGGGCTTATTTTTAAGACAGGAAGAAGAAACTTATGGCTATGTGACTTATATACTTTTAAAGAGTATGCTGAATTCTGTCTAAATCAATGACCTAAAGGAATTTTGAAAACAAATTAAGCAATTAAAAAGTGAATGAAAAGGGCTATGTCAGGCAGATTTTTCTTTTTAACACTAAGTCTTAAAGCTAAACTATATGGCTTATTGACAAATTAGGCAAAAGTAATAGAAAAATAAGCAAACCAAAGGACCTAAATACACTCAATAAGCACTTAAGAGCAGAAATAAGCAAGTAAAACACACAAGAAAGCACAAATAAGCAATCTCAGCACCAGGGCAAATTTTCTAGCCAAACAGCCCAAAAGGGCACTTTTGGGCTTATTTATAAGCCTGAAAATGGAATCCTGAGGAGAAAGGGCTTATATTTCTGAAAAGCTTAGCTACTAAGCTACAAGGATCACCAATTCAAAAGAAGTTTGAAACAAAATTCAGCTTTCAAAAGGGCTTATGAAAAATCCTGAGACACTCAGTAGCAACTGAGTGTTTGATTTTTAAAAGGACAAAAGCCAAAAATGCAGGCTTAATTTTGAGCTACTGTATGCTTATGCAAGAGCTTAAAAAGCTCAAACAGATTGAGCTTGGTCCCTAATGAGTTTGTGCTTAAATTTGCAGATCCTAAAAACAACTATGGCTTATCTAATTTTGAGCTTAAACATGGGACTTATCAAACTGCTAAGTGATTATGACAGAGCAATGCTAAACCAAAATCAACAAATGCAGGCACTCTTGACTAAATCCTATAGCACTATAACACTCAAAATGGACAAGAAAATGTGGATTTATAACTACCCTAAGCTTAATATCAAAATAAGCAAAACTAGAAAACAAAATTGTTTTTTTTTTTTTTTTTTTTTTTGATTGTCACAGACTTAAACTATAGCTATATTAAACTTAACTTTTAAGTTTTAAACTATAAAAACTAATTAAAGCTACTAATTAGACCATAATCTAGCTAGTTAAATCAGTCTTAGTGACCCCAACCCATTAAAATAACCATACTGACCCATTTCCCCATTAATAATGAAAATAGTCTTTGTAAACTTATTACACTGATTTTAAACAAACAACCCCTTAATACCAGATATTACTTTGGCCTTATGTTGACTTGTTTGGTCAAAAACAAACACAGAGATAAGCAGTTACAATAAGCAAACTAGAATTGGACAAATTTGATGCTAAATTAAGGCAGACTTTAAAAGAACAATAACACAAGAAATCAAAACAATTTTGAAGGTTCAAACAATAAAAATAAGATAAACTAAACAGTAAACAAGAGCAATAAGGCAGAATAAGCTCAATTAAGCAATGCTACAGTAACTTTTTAAGAAAATGAAAATAAGGAGCTTACAAGCTCATTAAGCTTTCCTGTCTGAATTCAAATACTTCAATCATACCTAATGCCTCCCATGGGGCTCTAAAACCAAGGCCATCTAAAATACACCCTGCTCCATTTGCTTCTTCGAATTTTTTGTGAATTTTGAGAACTAGTTGCTTAAATGACTACAAGCTATGATAAGGCTTATGTCATTTAAGTTTTTACAGCTTATATGATATTTTTATAACTTAAGAAACCTTTTTTAAAGTGATCAAACAAATATAAAACTTAAGAACAAGATATTAAGAACATAAAAACCTTCGAACTTTTCATTAACTTTTTAAAAAAGTACATTGCTAAAATTAAAATTGCATAAGGATAAAAGACATAAGCTAAAAAACTATGCCTTTCATGGCTTACAATGAGACCTATTTATAACTAAATTAAGAAGCCTTGGCCTTCTTGGTCTTTGTCCTCTTTCTTCTGTGTTTCTTTTGTGAGAGAAAACACAAGTGTGTTTGTTGTGTGAGGTGAATCTCAAAATCATCTTAGCCATCCACCACATTTGTGCTTCTTTTAAAACCATCACAGCCTTCGATTTGTGCTTGAAATGTGTGGGATTGCCAACATGGCAATGCACCATGTGACTAGGGTTTTAGTGGGTTGAGGGTGAGGGTTTTATTTCTTGGTGTAATTGGGGTTGCAGGGTAAAAGGATGGAAGGAGTCCCGTGAATGGGGCTTTGAGCTTGGGCGGGAAAATCATATACTCTGTTTTGAGTGCAGGGGAAAGGTTTGGGGAAGAGGCAAGTTTGGCCCCTCAAGGTGTATGACTTGTTTACATGCAAAGTCCTTGTGTGGTGTGAAGTTTATTGGACTTGGCAGAATCAACCCCTCAAAGTATATAATGCTTTTGCAGGATAAGTCCTTGTGATATATAACTTTAAGGGTTTGGCAGTTTTGGCCCTTGAAGTTATATATGTCATCTTTGCATTTTAAGTCCTTGTAATTCAAGTTTGATAACTTGACAACTTTAGTCCCTGAAGTTGTATTTCCTTTGACTTTGACTTGACTTTACTTTGTCGGGGTTGACTTTGGCTTTGACTTTGGCTTCTTTTCACGCTTGTTTTCATTCTCGTGCTCGGTTTTGTTGTTTTTAGCTTTGTTTTTGTCTTTTTCTTGAATATCCGTTTCCTGCACAATACAAATGCAAAACATACAAATACAATGTATTTTTGGTACATTTTTAGTCATTTAGGTCCGTTCTTAATGGAAAATGGTGTGTGTAATTAAGCGCATACCACCTACTCAAGATAAATCATGATCTCCTTACTAAAGACATTGAAGGATTCAAGACTTATAAAGAATTTAAGGACGAATGGATTTACGAATGGAACAATGATGTTCCATAGGTACACGGAAAACCATGGACGACTTATGGAGCATGGAATGAACCCACACCAGTTACACAATGTTGCAAACCTTTCAATTATAAAACTGAATGTTCGGAGTGGCCTACATGTGGCTGGAGAGAAGATGGACACTGTAATAGAGGAAACCTGCCTAGAGCTTACATAATTGGAAACTCACTACATTATCAGGATTATGAATGGTACGAAGCCTTGGAGGACGGAGAGCTAAAAGAAGAAGCTTTAAGAAACAAAGCTATCATGGAAGGAACTATAGAAGATGATGATGAGTCAAGTTACAAATGACAGAAATGATGGAACGTGTATGATGATACAAACCATGATCATGAATATGAGATGGAACATGAAGTTGATGAAAGACAAGAGATATATGGTAATGAAACTCATGAGCTGTCGGTTTGCAATATATGAAGATTCGAGATGATCAAGTATTCGTTTGGAGATGACAAAGAGTATGTTGCTGTTAAAGAAGACGAATACGATGATTTGACGAGTACACGCAAAGATGCATGCCGAGCATAGCAAGAAATCTTTCGCATAATAGACAAAGGATAGAGTGTAACCAGAGACGAGTAGAAAAGAAGCTAGAAGGAAAAAGTCTAACTTAAAGACTAACTGAAAGAAAAGTGCTTCCGAAGACAACCAGATTGTTCATTAATTTTTTATCAAAGTCTGTCTTCTGAAACATCATACGTCATATCCCTCCATATCATACGGCGTATTAAATGTCTAGACATTATCAGTCCTTTATTATTTAGTGCAATTAAAAAACATTATTTCAGTTAGTCATACGACTATTTATAGCACATATACCATATTCAATAAGACTGACCCGATTAGTAATTATAAGTTTAGTTAAATTAACCGTAGGTACCAAGATAGGAATACATGTTTTTCCTATATTTTGCACAGGACCTCGCTGAAAGAAAACAAATCGACAATGTTGGTGGAGAATCTATGATCTAGAAATTTTGAAGTGTTAGAGTCTTGAAACTTCAGAGAGGCTAATCACAAGATTCCTTGCTAATAAACATCAAACGATGGAGAATCTACCGAGCAAAATATCAGGGGAGTTTCTTATTCTAATTCTTTAAATTCTAGTTTTTAAATGTTCTATCTATACAACAAGGACGTTGTATAATTCAAGTAGGGGGATGGGAATTAGAATGATACTTTTCCTATTTTTCACATTAAAATGCTCAAATTAAAAAAAATCAAGCATACTTTTATGAAATTACTTGATACATAACCTGCACACAATAACCCTTATTAGATATTGTGAGGATTTAACCTTATCCGTTTCCAAATGTTTACCTAAATTCCACAAAAATATGAGTGTGCCGGTGATGTTGTAGACTTTAGAACTTGGCTTGGTATATCTATTCGAGATCACAATAATGAGTACTATGGATTTAGATGGAGTAACTTGTTTAAATTGGTAAATTTTTAGGATTACACCCAAAAAGCCTTTATATGTTGTTTATTAACTAACTACACTGGTTAGTTAACCCCCGTATAAACCCTTTCTTTACTCTCATCTTAAGAGTAAGATACCCCTAGAAAAACCAATAGAGCCAATCCTTTAGGAATTACACCAACTATCTGTTTCGTTACACCTTTACACCTTAGCCTACCCTGTTAGATTATGTCCATTTATCAGTTGCTAGTTGCTTAAAGTGTAAAGTATGTATTTCCCGAGTCTTGTGTCAATTTTCTATCTTTGGTACGGTTGGGAAGAAATTTGCACATTGCAAATGAGAATGTATAAAGTAGTCAAAACTCATGTATTTTTACTACCAACGCAATTATTGGTACGTCCGAAGAATGAAGAATTACCGAAGGAATTATCCGAAGTTATTATGATCATGAAGATGGTGAAATTACACCAAGTTTTGTAGTATAGTGTAGTAATAAAAAATAAAAAAAAGAGAGAAGGAAAGTTTGATGATAATCGTTTCGCAAAAGCTTAGACTGAAGGAATTATATGAAGGATCGGTTATTCATTGATACGTCTTATAAGTCAACGATGTAGAGTATTGTATAAAGTGGTAGATATCGCCACTTATCTTGTAAAAGTTTGTTAAGTATGGAATGATTGAGAAGTTGACCGTTACGGGAACGCCAACTTAGGTTGTTGTTTTTGATCAATGATCAAGACTTTTGTAAATAGTTGTGTCTTTATCATAGTAACCGTCGGGAAAAAGTGTCTAGCAACTTATATCTTGGACCTAGTCTATTTGTTTCGTAATTTTTGTTTAACAACAATTTAATTCCCTTTCCTAATCATTAACCATGGGTTTTACGCGAATGAGGATGTGTACGAGCATGCATGTCTATTCCGTCGTTACGGCCATGTATGCATGTCTCAGCTGCCTTGTTGGTTTATTACTATTGGTGAAAGTTAGAAGATCCCTACCCTATATCATTCTTCATCCTAACCCTTGGTTAAACTCAAATGAGGATGTGATCGAACACACATGTCTATTCTGTCGTTACGACCATGTATGTGTGCTTCAGCTGCCTTGTTGGTGTGGTACTTTTGGTGAAAGATTGTAAAATGATCAACCCTAAGCCTTATAATAAAAACCCATTTTACCTTTATAAACTTGTTACTCCTTAGCTCTAGTGGTGGAGATGTGTATCCTTGCCAAGCCTATGATAGAATACTCGTCACGACCGAGCAATTGAGAAAATTAGTTACATGGTACCACATAGATTAGTTGAGTGATTTAAGTGTTTTCATTTTCCTATTTCGTGAGGTGTTTGGTTGTGTACTTGTAATAGATCGAATAAATGCTTAAATGGAAAAATCCTTAGAGATACATTTTCATAAACTTCTAAAGGCTACTTGAGGAAAAGTAGGATTCAAGTGGGGGGATATTTGATGACATCAAATAACGTCTATTTTATAGCATCATTTATCCTATGTAATTAACCTATTTTGTATAATTATTGCAAAGAATTGTTACTTAATCGTTTATGTTTGAGAATTGCAGTAAATATGGAGTACTTGGCGAAGATTAACTAAAAGGCACGCATTCTGGAGCTTAAACGATGATATTTTGAAGATTACTGTTCTGACAACCAATACGTCGTATCCATCAAGGAAGATACGGTGTATCTGTGCCTGCACTCACCAAAGACCACGAAAGAAACAAGATTCAATACGCCGTATCCAGAAGAAGGTAATACGTTGTATTCAAGCTATATAGAAATAAAATATTCTGGAAGATATCAAACGTGGTCCCTACTCCAAGAAACACCCGATATGCCGTATCGACTATATTCCAGACCCTATAAATAGAAAACTCAAAAATGAGTTTTAAGTGTGCTAAATCATATTCTCGATACCTAAACCATAAAAGTCGATTTAAGAGCAGAAGAAGTCGAGCAACGCGATTAATTCCATAGAAGACAATGTGTAATTTCTTATACTCTTGTAATCATTCAGTTTTTGGTATCATTCGTTAACACGGTTAGTTTACCTTGGCTAAATCATTACTTTTGAATTAATTATGATGTTTGAAGGCTAATACCTTCAAGTACTAGCCATTATTATGAAGATCTTAATATTTGGTTTGTTTATCTCGATTTCTTAATTTATCGTTGAATTGATTGTTTATGTTTATCAGTTTATACTTGTTTACATGCTTTTGTATGCGACTTATTATTCAACTGGATCTAGTGATACGGACCAAGTAATCAAGATGCCGGGATAACTCTCCATATAGTGATTTATACATCTAGACCAATAGGATCACAATTAACGACCTATCTTTACCCTTTGATTGTGAGCTTAGTTGGACCATAAGGTGGCCTTGGTATCAACGAGTACGTTCTCGATTAATTGGTAGAGACTTGGTTAGTGGACTACTAGTGTATGAATTAATATTAAGCAGTAAGTGGGTAAAGTCTCTATGAGCTAGGGTTTAACAAGATCACCATTGCTTTAATCCCTAAGATAGATTATAATCAGCAAATAAGGATGCTTTATGCGGATGCTTTAATTGTGACAGAATTAATGTGTCTAGGTCTTAGGATGATGTAACGCCTAAGTCTTAAGAATGATATACCGCCTTGAGAGAAGAAATCATTGCACTTAATAAACAAACCAACTTTCTAATCAGATTAATAATGGTTAATGCGGTTTTCTTCTATTTGGCTCGACCGCTCTTTTATCTTTTGTTAATTTACTTGCGTGGGTTAAAGTGCCTTGAATTGATTATAGTCACCAACCAAACTGTGCCAGTCTCTTAGGCTGAAAACCCCCTTTTCCCGTTAGAATTAGGATTAGGACTGACATAGGTTTAGAATAGAATAGAATTAACATAGATTAGATAACCAAAATATTAATTAAATTGATAGATTTAACCTCGCTTCAAGTTTTTGACACCTTACTTACCACGAAACTACTACCGATCAGGTACACTGCCCGTTAAAGTGTTGTTTTTGGTTTAGTCGGCAAAATATAAATTTAAAATTTAAATCATCAAAATATACACCACACAACGACACATCAATCATTCATTAAACATAAAAATTGTGTATAAAACACAATCATGCATACATCAAATTTAAATAATATGCTTGAAGCATATTGATACAACATTCATAAAATTAAACTACAAAGGTCCTAATATTCCTAGAATTCCATAGGACTTGCTTGCAAAAAGTTTGTTTGAAAATTATTTGAAACATGAGTAACTAAACATAAAGTATGTTTAGTTTGGAGAAAGTGATGGTGGTGGTGGTTGTGAAAGCATGTGTTGTATATATGAGAACATGTATTAAAGTTCTTCGCTTAGGCCAAAGATAAGTCTATGGTTGTGAATGCAACATATGCATGATGCTCCATGTGCTTCAAGTTGGTTCCATGAAATAGGATGACCAAGAAGAGGTGATGGAGGTGGAGTGATGATTATCTCCATGGGTTCATTTTCTTGTGTTTAAAGTGGTGGAATGATGTTAATTTTTGGTCTTTTAGAAGCTTTGGAAATGGAAGCTCTAGTGGATGCCATAGAGGTTTATGGTGGTTGATAATGGATGATGAAGTGGTGGTAAACATTTAGAGGGAATTTATTGGTAGATAATGGTTTGGAAATGGAATGAATTTAAACTAGCTTAAGAATTTCCAAAATGTGTTTGAGTTTTTTGGGTAAGGGTAGCTGAGGCTAGATAAAAGGGAGTCAAAAAGCAGAAAGAAACAGTAAATCTCGTGATCTGGGTGGCCGACCCCCTTAATTATGGTGCCGGTCCCCTTATTGATAAGGGGGCGCCTTTATGAGTTAAGGGGTTCGCCCATCTGATACATTTTAGACGATCAAAAATTTGATTTTTGCTAAAATTTTGTAAGAGAAGTTTTGTTTTGGTGGTCAATTTGCAGCAAGTCCTATGTGAACATGTATGTGCATGAAACAAGTATATCATATATGCATGCAATTTGTAAAGATATATGAAATAAAGATAAACAAAAAGATCATACTAATAGCACACAATAATTAGAGGTTCTAAGAAAGATAAACAAGTTCACATTCTTTCGACTAAGTCCGGTTGTCATCACACAAGTAATTAAACATAAACATAAGTTCACACAAAGTCCTAAACAAATTATTCTACCGAGCTAATCACCACTCAACATCTTCATTTCTTTTTCTTGCCGAAGACTCCTCGCAATGCCTTGCCAAATGATTTGAAACCACCTCTAACATCTTCATAAAATTGTTGCGTTTGATTGAGCAAGTCGGTTTGTCGCTCGAAGAGAAGATCATCATCTTGTTGAGAAGAGGTGGGAATGTCGTATCGTTGGTAATTAAGTGGTTTGAGAGAGTTTAGGTAAGTAGTAGGAGATGGGGTACTAGCACGAGAAGCACCATCATCCTCATCATCATCTCTATGGTGAGATGAAGATCCACGGTTATGATGGGCGGATGTTGATGAGACGGAGTGATGGGCTTTTCCACGATCACTTCGGGGTTTTCAGGTTTGCTTTAAAGCGAGTTGACGCATGACTCGATCAACGGCATTGTAAATGTCATTGTCAAGGTGAGGGTATTGTTCCATGAGATATCGAAAAAGACGTGTCAAGAACATGCCATAAGGAAGATGGGCTTTAGGAGAAGCCCGTGCACTTTCAATTCTTTTGACAAAGAAATAGCCAAGATTATATTGTTGCTCGGCTAGAATACAATATAATATATGAGCAAGGCAAGCCGGGAGATGGTCACGGTGGCCTCCTAGTCTGAACACATTCTCACGAATGAGTTCTTCCCATCGCTTCAAGTCTTGTCTAAGTTCTTTGGTTAGAACTTGATTTGGTGAAAGAATAACGTTTTTGCTTTTGATGGTACGGTTAGAATCAACACGTTGAAATTGAAGAAATTGATGAATTTCTTCAGGAGTAGGAAGGTCGGTATGGTATGGTCCCTCGGTTTCTTAGGAGTATGCAAGAGATCCAAGATCCCATTCGTTTGTGAAGACGGCTTGGCCGTTGAATGGAATTATGAGGATTTGACCGAATTATGCGAGGGAGAGAGTGATGAATTCATTTTAATCATGAAGGAGATAAGAATGAAGCCGGAGTCATCTCTTTGAAGAGTGACTTGACTATAAAAGTCTAGAATAAAATGAGGGACAATTGGCTCATTGATTTCGTAGAGACAATTGTGTTGGATGATAGAAAACCCCGCAGGTTATGATATGTTATTTCACCACTATTTATAGATACAAGTGGCTTGAGCCAATGACTACAATACAACTAATAAAATAAATGTACAAGACTAATCCTATAATCATACCAAATATAAGAGTCAACTATGACTCACTAATATTATTAATTAATTTAATATATTCATCTAATACTCCCCCGCAGTTGGAGCGGAGGTCTTCGATCTGACTGTAGTTAAACTTGCAAACGGAGAGAAATTTGATAGAGGTTCAGATTGATTTTTTTTAATAACTATTTTTTTTGAGAGAATCGAAGCGGTTTTTTTAAAGGATAGAATTGGCTCATGACGGCTGACGGTTAGGTGATAGAGAGTTTTTTTTTTGAAATTTAGTTGCGGCTCATGGTGGTCGACAACTAGGATTTTGATAATAGAGATGGAGAGAGATTTGATTCTTTTTTTGAGATGATAGAAGCGGCTTATGACGGCCGACAACTATATTTTAAGAATGGAGATAGAGATATTTGATTTTTTTAGACGATAGAAGCGGCTCATGATGGCCGACAACTATATTTTTGAGAATGGTGATTTATAGGGTTTGACGGAGTGGTATTGAGGCAGCGGCTCATCGTGGCCGACTAGGTCCCGAATATAACCTGCTCATGATAACATGTTGGATGATAGAAAACCCCGCAGGTTATGATATGTTATTTCACCACTATTTATAGATACAAGTGGATAGGCTTGAGCCAATGACTACAATACAACTAATAAAATAAATGTACAAGACTAATCATATAATCATACTAAATATAAGAGTCAACTATGACTCACTAATATTATCAATTAATTTAATATATTCATCTAATTCTCCCCTGTAATTGGAGCGGAGGTCTTCAATCCGACTGGAGTTAAACTTGCAAACGGAGAGAAATCTTGAGAAGAAACTTGATAGAGGTTCAGATTGATTTTTTTAATAACAATTTTTTTGGAGAGAATAGAGAGATATGGGGTGTTTGGGATACTTTGAGAATGTAGAGCGAGTAAGAGAAGGTTTCTACGCAACTGTTGCTCGAGGAATGTTTATACAAAAACAGGACAACTTACAATTATAAATTTATTTACACTATAATATTTATAAAATAATAAAGTTTTGAAATGATAGTTGCTGGGACAAAGATTTCTTGACTCTAAAAATTAAATACTTAAAATAATAATCCTTCGTTCCTTAAATTTATTTTTGACTCAATCTAGTGTATCGGAAAAATATATATTATTTTTTATATTTCATCAATATAGGAAATGAGTCTATCACTTCCTTATTTAAACACATGATTTTCGACTTCACGATTAGCGAAAAATATACTTTAAGTTGTTTATTTTCGGAGAATAATATTAAGTTCATTATATTTGACTTAACGAGAATGAAATGGTGTTTATTTTGACTCAAGACAATGCTTTAAAACGTAAAACCAAACGCCCCTTTATTTTATAGTTTTTATTAAATGTATCAAGTATATACTATTTTTAATTTTATATTTATATTTGAATATTACATATCTGATGTATTATACAAGTTAGTTAATGTTGTTTATACCTATGATAAAAATAATGTGATGGTCATTTCGGACTCTCTAAACTACCGATTCCCCCCACATATGAAACAAAACAAACGCCCCTTTATTTTTGAAAACCTTTACCAATGATGTCGAAAAAAATATACATTGAGGTATGTATGTTTCGATAGTCAATGTATGATCATTTTAACGTGTTTTTGGCGTGAATCAACAATGTATAAATTTTTGTTTTGAAATTTCTTTGTTAATTTTTTTTTTCGAAAAAGTATGTATATTTTTATAATTTTTCAAACCAAAAAATTTGTGATTCAATTCTATTGAAAATTTTGAATTCCTATGACTACGGGAATCATTATAGTTATGGATTTCCTAGACTTAATAACAACAATGTAAAGGACACACACAAAACAAAAAAAGGGCAAATTGCATAAAAGTGTATTATACTTTAGGTCAATTTGAATTTAATGTACTCAACTTTTTTTCTCAATTTAATGTATCAAACTTATTTTTTGAGCAATTTAAGGTTTTTTTGACTTTTTGAAAGATGTTATCGGTCATTTTTTCCAGCCAAAATGATTAAATAAAGTGATGTATTGTTATAATTGAACTTTTAAAATTCATTTCGACTCAAATTATAACCTGTAATCGCTTTTAAAAAGTCAAAAAAACCTTAAATTGCTCAAAAAATAAGTTTGATAAATTAAATTAAGAAACAAAAAGTTGAGTATATTAAATTCAAATTGACTTAAAGTATGATACACTTTTATGCAATTTGCCCAAAAAATTTAAAAAATACTCAATTTTGATTGAGAGCAAAATTGAATGAAATCGAAAAAGAAAAGTATGGTGAATCTTATAATAGAAGTTGTTAATCACGTTGTAGGTGTTTACCCCTTGCGAAATTGGATGGATTTTGAGTTTTGGGATTGGCTTTTGAAGTTTTTGAGTGTGTGTGTGTTCGTCACAGCAGTAGCAGAAAGAAGGGGATGTTGGAATGGAATGTTTGGAGATGAGTTTTGCAAAAGAAAGGACTGTTTGGCGACTTACAGATGCCGGCCCCCTTAAAGATAAAGACACCGCCCCTTTATAACATGGTCGGTCCCCTTATAGATAAGGGGGCCGCCTATCTGACGAACAAGTTTTTCTTAGTTTTTCGATTTTGACTAGTTTTGTCAATATACAATTATCAAAATACCTCGGGAGATTAATATTGGCATTAGTGTTGATTAATATTGTTGATTACAATGATACTTTTTCACCCGTCTCAAAGAATGAGTCATTGAGATTAATATTGGCATTAGTTGCTCATTTTGATTTAGAGCTACATCAAATGGACGTGAACCCCGCTTTTCTGAATGGAAATCTTGAGGAAGAAGTTTATGTGGAACAATCTGAAGGGTTTTTCATTAATGGTAAAGAAAAGATGGTGTGTAAATTAAAGAAATCAATCTATGGACTTAAACAAGCTTCTAGACAATGGTATAGTAAGTTCCATGATACCATTACATCTTTCGGTTTTGAAGAAATCATCGTTGATCGATGTATATATCGCAAGATCAATGGGAGCAAGTTTATATTTTGGTTATATATGTTGATGATATCTTGCTTGCGACTAATGACTTTGGTGTATTAAACAAGACTAAATAATATCTTTCTAAGAATTTTGAAATGAAAGATATGGGTGAGGCATCTTATGTGATTGGAATTTCTATATTCCGTGATAGATCTTACGGTCTATCATGATTGACTAAAAAACCCATATCGATAAAACTCTTGAGAGATTCATCTACCATGAAAGTAGAATTTGTAGCTTGTTATGAGGCTACTATTCACGCATTATGGTTGAAGAACTTTATTTCAGGGCTTGGGGTTATCGACGCTGTAAGCAAGCCGATGAAAATGAATTGTGATAATACCGCAACAATTTTCTTCTATAAGAACGATAAGTACTTTAAAGGTGCAAAACAAATGGATATAAAGTTCTTTATCGTGAAAGAGGAAATTCAAAAACAAAGAGTGTATTTCGAAAAACAAATTAAAATTGCGAATGTATTTTTGTTTTTGTGTTTGTGTATATGCAGGTACGGATATCAAGAAAATAACAAAACCGAGCACGGGATCGGAAAGAGCGCAAGATTACGAGTCCAACGGTGCCCTCGGATTTTATTGGGCCAGCCCATGACCCATTTTATAGGCCGGGCCAGCCCAATCTTTTAAAAGCCCAACATAAAAGCTACTAGGCCCTATATGATGAAAAGCCCATTTTCCAAATTACAAATTCAGATATATGTTGAAGATGGGCGATGTGTAGTGACATCATGGTCATGTGTGATGGAATTAATTCCATTTTAATCATATGTCATAGCACTAACTTTGGTAGGCAAATGAAAAATGGACGCGTGGCATAGCAGCTTATAAGTTTCATTTCTCATTTCCAAATTGCAACCAAAGAATGATCCAACGAGTATTAAAGAGTGCGTTTGATTGAGGCTATCAAAGAGTGCACGTGGCATTAAACCACCGGCTGGATCAATTTCTTAAAAAGTGCAATCCGTGTGACACCTTTCCAAGGCCAATGATTGGCTCATGATACTCCAATTATGAGGAAGAAATTTACAAAACCGCCCCTCTTGGCCCTATAAATGAAGACACGCTCCCTTCAATTTTGGGAGTTAGTTTTATTTTTTTTAGTTTTTAGTTTTTAGCTTATAAAATTTTTTGTATTAGCTTATTTCAGTTTTTGTGCTAATTGTACTCAGATTATTTCGCATGCTTATTAAGATGGTGTAATAAAAATCGTTTGTAGTTGATTAAAGAACTTGTTTTGCTTCTTTGTTTACTTATTCGCTCGTCAATCTTCTTATTCGTATAGCTTTTTCTATAAGCTGTAGTCTTGTGCTTATTTTTGCAACTTTTTATTCTCAAAAGTTCTTAACGGCTTGGAAAATGACTCCTACAAGCTTTCTAAGCTTATTCGATTCATTTTTAAAAGTTTTTAAACACTTTTCGAAATAATAAGCTCAAATAAGTTCGATCTAGCTTATTGTCATATTTAATTCGTTTTAGAGTTTTAAGAAGCTTATCTTATCTGAATTAATAAGCTTCTATATAGCTTATTCGCTTTCAAGTGAGCTTATATTGTTTAGATAAATTTTCGTTGCTTATGTGCTATATCGTTTTGAGATTTGAGTCGTTTTGGAGTTTTTTTTTGTTCATTTAAATTTCTTGTTGCTATTTTCGTTTGCTTATTAATGGTTATTGTTGCCTAATTGGATTATGTTTCGCATAGGTTATTGATTTTTATTCGTGGATTAAAAGTGTTTAGAAATTTTCATTATAGCTTATTTCTAGTTTAAATACGATCTCTAGTTTAGTCTTTTAGAGTAATGTTTACTAATTCTCATTTGCTTTTTTTTCTAGTGCTTATTCGGTTAATAGAAGAGCTTTTTCTCATTTGATATAATGCTCGGTGATATTTTCGATGTTAATAACTTATTAGTAGTGCTTATTTAGTTTTAGTCTCGTTTTTTTTATTATTATTACATGTGCTTATTCGATTTTGAAATGATCAAGGCTTATTCGTGTTAGGATATTAATCTGAGCTTATTTCGCTTGATCGCTGTTAGCTTATTGGGTTTAGCTTATACTAAGCTTATTAAGTCTAAGACTGACCTGGTGATTTGCTAGGACGTGTTTTGTTTGTGTAGAAAGATAATTGGGCCTTAATTTAAGTTTAGGTTTCGCTAGTTATTGGGTAATTAGAATTAGACATTGGGCCACGAATTGGGTTAGGCTGCATTTGGTTTGTAAAATCCATTATTAAGACTTGTGTTTTAAGGACTAGCGATTGGGCCTAGTGGTTATTACTAACAGAATTTGCAATTTGCCAAATAGAGTATAATTGTTTACATAATAGTTTTTATCCTTGTGTTTTGAGATGTTGTTGGTACCGGTCAACTCACGAGGTGTGGAGCTTAAGGGTCTATTTAGCTAGACCGAATTTGATTATTTGTTTTAACTAAATAGATCGGGTGGTTATCGTTTACTTGCAGCTCATCAATTCGGTTCCATTTTCAATCCTTTTTCAATTAATTAGTGTAGATTTATTTTATCGTTTTATAATATGTTTGTCTATTTGAATTTTGTCATGCTTAGTATAGACTTATTTTCTTTTGATGTTATAACGTTTGCTATGTTTAGTTAGTTGATTTTATTTGCTCATTTAGTGTTTAGAAATTAGTGCGGATTTAAAATATGATTAGAGATTATTAATTTGCGACATTTATTTAGATTAAAGTTTTTAAAAGATAAAAAAAATAATAAATAAATAAATAAAAAATATAATTTCTTTTAATGTAGGATTTATTTTTAAAAGTTTGTATGTTTAAAATTAGATTTATGCTTGCTTATTTGTCTCGTTTTAAATACTCGTTTTTGTTTATTGCTTTACATGTTTAATTGTTTTTATTGCTTTGCTCGTTTTTATGCTTTTATTTACTTTATCAATATGTCAAGTAGGATTTAGGAACCCAAATCAAAATCATTTTAAACCACTCAAAACGCGCGATCACGAACGTTTCTGATTTTTAATTCACGCTTCGCCGAGGAAAAACGACCCAGGAGGTTTTTGAGACAACTTTGGTTAAAAGTTCGTTTCCTAAATCCGACGGAAAATACTTACTATACTATAATTGTTACTATCCTTATATACTTTTATATTATATTATATATAGTGTATTGGAGATGTATCAAATTTTTGGCGCCGTTGCCGGGGAAGTGTGTTACGATTATCATGTTTTGTTCGAAGATTAGTGTTTTGAAGAACCTTCCTCGCGAAGTTATCGCTTTCCATTTGTGAATATTTTTCTTCTATTTTATAAATATTAAAATACAAAAATATTTTATTTTCTCGATTTTTGTATATATAAATCAAAAAAATCAAAAGTAACCGTCTTGTGTCACTTACGAAAAAGGCGCACCTCTTTTGTGAATTTCACTTAAGGGAGTTACCTTAAGTTTGTTGATTATTCGGTGAATCAAAAATATTTTCTTTCTTATTTTAATTTCTTTTTATGTATTATTTGAAAAAGCAAAAAAATATTCTTCTTTAACTTCTTATACGTTTAATTCTTTCTTCTTATCCTCTATAGCGTTTAATTCTTCGACATGTCATCTTATTACCAACCGAGTTGCTACGGGTGTGGAGGTCCTTTAGACGGTTCGATTTGTCGACAATGTAATTGCGAAAGATGTGGAAATATGCGTTATGGAGGAATTTGTTATCATTGTCCGAATTCTCTCAACTTTCCCGACTACCCTCCACAACCCCGGTACGAGATGAATATTTGTGAGTTATGTGGAAACGATGATCATTTTGGTTACGATTGTCCAACACAAGATCCGTTTATCTACAATCACGACTCGTGTTTCGATCAAAACTTCGATAATAATTTTCCACTAACTTCACCACAACAATACCTTTATTGTGAGAACTGCGGGGGTCCTCATGAGACTTTTCAGTGTCAACCGTTGAACCAAAATTTCTATGAACCTAATTCTTCCGGTTTTGACCAATTTCAACCCTCGCAGTTGCCTGTTATTCATCAATTTCCTCAAGAGACGGATAAAGAAATTTTGCAAGCTCGAGAAGACTTAATGGAAGCTATACAAGCCTTTTTAAAGGAGTATGATCATACCCCTCCTGAAGAAAAGTGCATGGCTTTATTGCTAGATGAGGAAAGATTTCTCAAAATTAAGCAAGCTATGGAAGAAGAGCATAATCAACCTGAAGTTATGCAAGAATTGCTTCTTAAACTCATGAATGATTTGCAAGTTCTTAAAGGAATTCAACAAGAGAATAAGAAGCCGGCAGCTCAAAGTTTTACTCCATATGGGAATTTTTCTATGATCGACGATGTGGAAGTGTTAATGAGAGACATTTACACCTTCTTAAGGAAGTTTAGTCGTATACCTTTTGGAGTAACACCAAAGGTTATATTGATAGCTTGGGAGAGATTCGGTGAAATTAAGCATGCTTTGACGGACGAGCAATATCAACAAGAGGATATTCAAGAATTGATGAGTAAACTCCTTAAAGATGTGCGAAATATTAGTGAAGAGCTATCTGAATATATTAATTGTCCAAGCTGGAATAGTCCTATTTTCTATGACAATGACGATGATGAGTATACTATTATATATAGCAAGCCTAAAGCAATCACACCCGACCTACCAATCGAGGAACCCGATAACTCTCTCATAATGGGGGACGAGCATCTTGACACTATTCCTAGTGTTGAGAACCTTGTCCCAATCCCAAGTGAGTTCGAGGGTATTTCCGACGATGCATATGATGTGCCCGTTTGTGAAAATCCTTTTACTTTTGATGCTTTGAACGATCATTCTGAGATTTTATCCGATTCAAACGACGATGATACTTCGAGTGATGACGATGATTTTGAAGACATCGAGTACATTAGCTTATATGAGGTGAATGATGTTGATCAAGAAGAGAAAGAGTTTGACTTAGAAGATATTCTTCAAATCCAAGACGTTATTCTTCGTGAAAAATTATTAAACATTAGTCGTCTTATTATTAATACCGAATCTTTGAATGACAACCCTACCCCTGATCATGTGTTTAAGTCTCCTTCTTCATTTCCTATTCCTGTCAGGGATAGTGATTCGTTCTTTGAGAAGTCCGATACTTTTCTCTCTTATTCGGATAATTCTTTACCCGAATTCGAGCCTTTTAGCGATGATATGGAAGAGACGAGAAGTGGCAGTACCACTACTCATGCTAATAACTCTCTTCCCGAGTATGATTCGTTTCTTTTTGAGATTGAGCCCGATCAGGGTGAGTTGACCAACGTTGTTATAGAAGAGGTTGATACATTTCTTGTTCCGAAAGACTCAATACCACCGGGTATTGAGAGTAATTTTGACCCAGGGGGAAGTGAGATTAATGTTTCTCAAAATGTTAAAGATGACGATTCCTTCACATTTGTCATTCGGACTTTTCTCCTGTTTCTCACCTACCCTGCGGATTCTCCCTTACTTCTCTCCACCGGGAGTGAAGACATCATTTTTGACCTCGGCATCTCCACTTAAAGTCGGTGGCATCTTATCGGGATGGAACTTTCATGTGCTTTAATATTTATCCAAATATTAATGAAAGCCCGATTGAGATTTTCTCTTCCATTTGCTTCCCCATGGACAACTTATTTCGGGGTCGAGTCAAGCTCGTGACTCGGTTAACAAAAACAAGCGTTTATGTCTTCTTATCTATTTTCTAACAATTAATGTAAGGAGGCTCGCCTCTTTCCTTTCTCGTGTTTCGTGTTTTGTTGGTTTGTGTTGTTTTGTCCAGGATTGCCCGGATTTTGAAGACTCTCGTGCTCATGGTTTTGTCCACTCATTCGAGCTTCATATCCTCAGCTTCATTTAAGGGATCCAATATCCAAATCTTATCGACTAACGTTTATCTTTAGCATAATTAATAAACGGCTTTAGATTTGCGTAGAGAACCCTTAATACTTGAATTATGCCTTGAAATTAGTATGGGGGTATCAATTTCACATTGAGGACAATGTGTAGTTTTAGTATGGGGGGAATCTATTGATTTGATTGTACCTGCAGCCGTTGTTCTCATGTAACCCGTTTTTCCACCAAAAATATGTGATTTATGTGAAAATAGCAAAAAATTTAAATTTTTTGTGCAAAAAAAAAGAGAAGTGAAAAATGTTGGAATAAAGTGATGAAATAAGTATAGTGACATAAATAAAGGTGAGAACGAGAAATAAATTTTGATCCGACCGGTTTTATACCTTAGCTTTTTCCTTAACATATTTAAATCGAGTTTGTTGCTAGTCTTATGTAGGCTTATCCATTATGCCGAGCTCGATTTATTAGA